>PNEQ01033806.1:34314-96722 GCA_003012365.1 Medauroidea extradentata | reverse complement strand
ACCTACTGCCAATCAGCGTGAGGCAGCTGCTCTGCTAGTCGGCAGCCAGGCCAATAGGAAACCTGTAGTAACATGCAGGAGCCAAACAGACACGGGGCTGGAGTCTACAGCCTCGGGCAGCCAATAAGCGGCCAAGTTCGCCTATATCAAACGAGCCGCCACGTCATTTCACGTCTGTATTACTATTTAGTCTGTGTCTTAACTTAATTTTGTAAAACAGACAACGCCCACTGTAATTTTAATGTGTAAAGTATCGTGTACATAGGTAAATAATAGTAATGCAGTGTCCGTCATTCATCATAGTTACACGTCCCACGTGTAGTGGATTGCCTACATGTCAGGCCACCACTTTCTGTTTTCACCACGGATTTCTCGCTGAGAGTGTTCGGACAATACAAACTTTTTTGTTAATTTTAACGTGCTGATTACTAAATACATAAAATAAATCTCTTACAAGTGTTCGATAATAAGTTTCATGCAAACGCAGCTGGTAGCCCCCATTTCCACAATGAAAGTGGTTATTCTTTCCAATCAAATTTCCCGAGGTGAATGATATCCATTTTGCAAAACACTATTCGCCTATGAGTCAATTTATCGCAATTAGTTTCTAAGATATTTTATTTAAATCACTTCGAAATCCAACATTTGGGGTAGTTCTTATATTTTCGTCTTATTTTTCTTAAGGAATCACCTGCCAGCGGTTGTCGGTGTTGTTCAGACTCAGCCTTTATATTCGTTACTTATTTATTGTCAAACTAATTTACATATTTCATCCAACAGTTTACGTTTTTATTTAGTATGCATGAATGAGTATTTTCTGCACGTTTTGTATATTTTTGTGTGTGTTTCAGTTGCACATGTTTAATGGTACGTAAGTTGGCTGTCACATGAACAATGATAAATGTATTATTATTATTATTGTTA
This sequence comes from Medauroidea extradentata, assembly GCA_003012365.1. NCBI lineage: Eukaryota > Metazoa > Arthropoda > Insecta > Phasmatodea > Phasmatidae > Medauroidea > Medauroidea extradentata. The sequence goes on along the minus strand of PNEQ01033806.1, from coordinate 95,798 downwards.
TCATTAGGAGCGATAATTATTGTCGACGTCTTGTAGTATCGTATATTCTTCTTGTTAAAAACATAACGCTCCTTTCTTTCTCTGGAAAAGTTTGTTTAGTTTCAAAAAATTTTTAAAGACTGAATACGCACGGTAAACTATGCACTTCCACACATACACATTGGCTTATCCAAGAATATCTCTTCTCTGCCGCTGTTGTCTGTGGGAACAAATACTTTAATGCCAGTATGGTAACGTTTACATTCAACTGTAAGATAAGTCAGAGAAGGATCTCGCATTTTAATATCCAAGTAATAAGAAATAGTTCATGTAGCATTTAGAGATAAAATATTCATGAAAATACCTTACATTGCCTTTCTCAATAGCATGATAAGTAGACGCTGACAAAGTACAGAGAAGCACAAGTATAAACACAATTAAATAGAAAACTCTTGTATGAAATCTCAGAGGGCTGAAATATTCCAATTATTTAAATAGAAATAACATACAAAAGAAGGTATTGCTGTTGCCTTGAAATCTCACACCCTGCGGACAGCCTCGCCTTCCTTCTTGCACTATACATTATTGAAGTAAAGTTCATATTATCTTATAACGCCACTGGATGGGATAACCAGTCGTTAAGTAACTAGTGTTTTAATGTAAGTCTAGTTTCATACTTAGAGATGCTCTGAAACTTTTATCTCAACAGTTCTCCCTTAGTTTATATCAGTCCGTATCTCTCCTCCATTCTTCTCTGCAGGATCTCACACTGTTTCGCTTTATCTCGCACGTCATTATTTTTCATTCAATTTTTAATCTCCTTGCCGCTCCGTGTATCTTTGCTCCATCTCATTCTGCTCTCGTTTCTCTTGGAGATCTCCGCCAGAACTTCTTTCCTCCAATCCCCTTGTGTTTATCCCGTGGAAACTTTCCTTGCCGTTCGTTGTAGCCTTTTAATCTTCCTGCCTTTGTGTCGTTCATCGCCTCACTCGGTTCGCCCTCGAAACACAAGAAAAGTTTCTGTTTGCCGGCAGCTTAATGTTTCACTTCATTTTGTAGAAAGCTCTGTCACACGAGTACCAGGTTAAGAGAATGACTAACTCGTAGAAAATACTACATTTGAATTAGAGAGTTATACGTTTACACACAAAAGTATACATGATAAAAAGTAGTGACGTTTATAAGTTTACTGCAAAGCGTCTTTAGCTACGCAACTTGTGTTACGCATGTCAAATGTGATGGTACGTGTCAGTGAAGTTAATTAAATTTATTTGTGTTTAAGATTCTTGCAATGTGTATTGAGAGATTCAAAGAGATATCTTCAAAATACAACACTATTGCATGTCGCCCCAGAATACAAAATTGAGACCATAAAAATTCTAAGGAAAGCTGTACATTATAAGATGTAACCAAAAAAACACACACGCATATATATATATATATATAGTCTATATATGTATATATATAGTCTATATATATATTCCGTGTTAGGTTATTAAATGATGGCGGATAAGGAAGAAAGACTCCCAGACAAGAGTGATACTGGGAATATTAAATACCCAGGGCTGACCAAACACTTACGCAAATCCAAATCCAATAGTGTCTGTTCTGGCATCCGGCGACTAGAGGTCAGCATCTATTCACTTAGTTGGCGCCACTGCTACAAATATGTCTTCATCTCAACAATCAAGTCTTTAAACACTGTGATCTCTAACAAAGATTACCACAACCACTTTTAACTTTAAATAATTTTCATTGGTCGGCAAGAATAATCGTGTATAAGGGCAAAATTACGTATAAATAATACAAGAAAGTAACTGTGACAGATTACAGCGAACATGTAAATACAAATATGTATAAAAATATCACAAAACAAATAATTGAACTGAACAATAACACCAGTAAAACGACAGTTCATAATAATACAACTAAGACAGCAACCATTCTACACAAAGTACTTTCCTCTAGTTTCACGAATAAACCAAATTAATTTTTCGCGATTTGGTATGTGATTCTGGTTCATATTTGATCCTTACGTGATTCTTGTTTAACCTAATAAGTGACATGCAATCAATATGTTAACAAATCCGCATAATTGTTGATAATATTATCATCTGTTTTCTAAGAATATCACAAAATTTACTGATCACTGAGACCGAGAAAACATACTCCGGGATCACAGCGGACTGAATAATAGTCAAGCCAGTTACGTTCTGCAATACCGTGCATTAACTATGCATTTGATGACATTAGTAACGTTTTATTCGTTATATATATATATATATATATATATATATATATATATATATATATATATACACGCACACACCAACATATGTATTCAATGTGCAGCTCAATGACTTAGTTTTCTTTATTTTGTGGCACGTAATTGACGTGAATGTTCATTTTATCTCAGTAAAATGGATGATGCCAGACGATGTCATTAATTAATAACCATATGATTTCCGACAAACTTATGATTTCGGTAAACTGCTATGTTGTAAAAATATTTTTTACAAATAATATACTTGTAACAGTGCAACCAAATACTTTTACAAGGAACGTCTTTGTACTGTTGCAAACGTTTGTAGAAGTTCTAAATAAATTTCTTTCATTTTATTTCAGCCTTATATAGTTTTCGCGGCTATCTAAAAATTTACTTTATAAGCAATTGTTAGCAACTGCGTAAATGTATTAACGATGACATCTTGTGTATTGCAGTGCACGCCGTTAAGAAACGAAAAGATAATTTTTGGGTCCGAGTCCCACAATTTGTGACAATTCCTTGCAGTTTGCACGATTGGTACTTTTATTTTAAGAAGGAACATTTTACCCTGAACAATGTGCCCTAGCAATGAGTACAACCGCGTGAATGCATTTCTCGTCCGTATAGACTTTGAAGTTACAATGACGTTGGCAGCATATTCTTGCGTATATAGGTAGTTATGTAATATTACGTAGCTATCCTCTATAGCTTCCATACGTCAGGCAGTGCGCAGTTGTAATTCACGTGCTGTTTGAACTAGAACATCTAACTTTCACGATTATGTAAATACAATTTCCAAATTGCCAGAATTCGTCCTACAACATAATGTAATGCAATAACAATATGCCATGCTTTATGTTATATAAGCAGACGTACAAGTTTACTAACTAATTTACACACGTTTAAGTCTGCCGCGTATACATATATGTTGGACTTAGTTGCCTAATGATTTGTAATATTTTCGAAAATTGTCAGTAACAAGATTTTGGTAACGATTTTAACTATTGAGTATTAATTCGTTAATATAATTTGAGTTTTTTGGTCAGATGTCTGTAACATATCAAAAGCTGAGTAACAGTCGTAAAAAATATCCACCGTATATGTAAAATCAAAGACACTTGCCAAATTTTATGTTGTGTGCTTACAGGAGAAAATATGTAAAGGGTTTTTTTTATCCAGAACACCGCTGCTAATAAAAAACAACTATGTCAAGAGAACTGAAGAAAAATTATATTTGGAAGAGTTTATGAAACTATTTCTGTGAACAGACTCGTGCAAGTCGTAATGTGAATCATGTTGAGCAGCCGGAAGACACGAATGCTATTAAACGACAAGAGAAGTAAGTCGATAGCATTGGCAGTTTCGTACAAATCGAACTTGTTCAGAACGTTAATAGAAACTACACATTAGAGTAGTTTAATGACTATAGGATACTATCTATTCAGAATAATACCACATACGGCTTACAAAAAGTGCTGTATAGAGTGAAAATCGTTTCACAATTGGACACATGAGTATACTGATTACACAAAGAACTCTTGGCAAGCTGTTTTTTTATAATAGTTCGTATTTCACTGCAGTGATCACAGTAATACGTTGCGACACTCCTCTGATAAATCTTACGTGTCTTACTAATTGCTACTGGTGATGTTGTTGTGAGAGTAAATAAAAGTCAGTCAGTCCTATTTTTGACTGAAAGAAAGTCGTCACTGCCCTCTCCTGGCGTGGATTTATCGGCCAGGTTTAAATTTCGTCCGCATAACTGGTCAATTTCGCGACTCGCGAATCGGCCCTGGCAGGTAACACCCCAGGTCTCTTGTCGTTCGTGACTCTATTACAACCCTAATACGTCGTGACAGCCAAATCGACGCCCGGCGGTAACACCCCGGTCCGTCGTCCTTACACGTCTGCCGTTCAACTCCCCTCGCGGTGCTCCTGTCTTACGCCAAAATCCCCGCCACTTGTCCTGCAGGCTTTGGTTCCCTTGGGCCAATCAAGAGCGAGCTTTTTTTTTAAATAGCCCTTCAAGGACAGTAAATTATTACCAGTTCCGCTTTTATTTCAATTTCATATTAATTTTCCCTCAATACACTTGACAATAATTATCCCTGTGGCTCCTTAATCCTACAGTCCCTTATATACAACTAATTATTATAATTTTAACATTTGTATCTTAATTTCTAGAGACGGCACTCTCCCCTCTCCGCCAACAGCTAAGGGGAGAGGGTACAAGTGGTGTGGGGGTGAGGAGCCAGGCTGACGTCGAGAAGATGCAACTACTTTCTCCACTAAGACGAAATATACACATTTTAGTTTTTCAAGCAGTAACATTAATAATTGCTATATCGGTGTAATTCCATAGGCTTCCTGACATGATGCCGAGGAGAACGAATATTCGCATGACTGGTTTATTTTGATATCCAGAAATTATCCTAACAAATGGCTACTGCTGCTGATACATGGCAATGGCAATCGCTGTGTAAGTCAACGTGTTGCATCGCAGTAGAAATTCAAGTTTTCTTGCTGAATTAAACATTAAGTGATAATTGCGATGATCAGTAAGTTTTATCGTTCAAAGTTTGAATAAAAATATATTTAGAATGCAAATAAAGATCTTATATCTCGAGGTTACGAGAATTAAATGGCTTTGAACAACCTGAGGTATTTTTACCTTAAACACACTTTGAAGACGTTTTTTTCTAGATGTATTTTTTAATGGAAGCAGGTATTAACACAAATGGAGGTTTCTTCCTCTGCGAGTACATGAAAACTTCGTAAGGTTTTGTTCTACTAACACTCGCCTTAGTAAGGAAAAATACTGTATGAGGTAAGCCGGGAATTAAATTCATTTCCAAAAAAATTACAACTCAGGTAACCTAATTTTCAGAAATTGTTTAACAAGAAAGTAAAAGTCCAAAATGTGCGAAATTTATGTATTGGTGTGATTGTTTACTCTGTAATGAGCACAAGATGGAAACGTTTGTATGACTAGAATCAACAAGTGAACCAAACTGGGTTCGAAGGAATGTAATTAACACACTTTTACCCACGTCTTCAATCGCTTATTTATTTACTGTTTTAACTAGGGTTTCGCGACTTCCTTCGCAGGGATTTCAATTTAATGTGATAGTATTCCTGAAACGAAACAGCTTCGAGAAGTTTTGAATGTATGTTAAGAATCCTACAGCTAATTAATACAGACAGCCCTTCCATGGGCTGCCCGATATGAGTGCTTTCTTGTAAGAGATCAGTGCATGCATAGTGGGTAAAGAAATGCAAGTACACTTATATTTAAAAACATGTAAATAGTAATTAAAAACCATTTTAGAAATATTTTGTATAAACATATTGTTTTATTAAATTTTTTGGTATCCCGTTCTGCTCCTGTACACCGTTTTGCACGTGTCTCCCTCTACATATTTTTGACAGAAATCTTCGTGGGCGTACGCACGATAACACTAACCGAAGAATACTTTTTTTTTTTTTAATCTTTCAGGTTAACCGTGCAGTCCCTTGGCCTCGTGTGAACCCCCCCCCCTCAAAAATATAATGTTTTGTCATAAACACTTCTTCCCACAACAACAATCTTTTAACTTTCGACGTATATAGTAGTAACATTTGGTATTCGGTATACAAAGATAAGCACATTTTGTTCGCGACTTTCCCAGTAAGTCAAGCTGTATCAGACAAACCATACCAAGAAGTTATATTCGCAAATGTTCAGTTCACATCTATACACCGGCTGCCTGTGCCACAGTATTATGGCCAGTGCTGCGATGCGCCACACCAGTAGTGCACCGTTATTGAGGACAACACAGCTGAGGGTTGCTTTTCTCCCGCGGGACTAGTTGTCGTGGTCGAGTAGTAGTAGGCATAATGTTTTGTTGCTTGTTTTATCGTTAGTCCTTGTCAGTACCTGTGGGCTTCCTGCGGCTCAGAAACAATTCACTAGCAATGGCGTAAATTCAAGTTCACACTTCAGTTTGCTTTCGTCTAGCGAGATTTCCATTTGCGATGATGTAGCTGACATTATAATTCGATGGGAATGAACATAAAGTTATAAGAAACATGAACTAAAAACTCCAAAACGTAAACTACAAAAACACACTATCTTAGGCTCGGGAGCACTTTTTAAACTTCAGTTACTTCTTTCATCTCGGATTATTTATTGTTTCCTGCCTTTTTTTATTTAAATCAAAGCTACCTTAGTAACTGTCAAAGTGTTCTCAAAAGTCGACAACTGATATCACAACAAATATAAATTTTCTATTATAACTCTAGGCAAGATGGTTTCCAAAGTTCTCACTTTATCGCGAATCGCCTATGATGACATAGTCACGACCATTCACATGACACAATCACGACAAATGACTAACACAACAGCACAAGTAGTAAATAGCAGTGTTTACCTAGCGGCATCATGCTCAGAGCTGCCTTAACAACAGATAAATGAAGGAACAGTTTGATTGATAAACTAGTGAGGGCACAGTCAGATCTCTGCACTTTTTCAATGTTAACTATTCCACAAGGGGAGACATAATCACATCTGCGTGCGCATGCGCCAGTATGACGAGGCATTGAGTAAGACCGAGAGAAATACACCGATTCGTTACAGAGTTGCAACATTACGATATTACAATATATAAAATCCGAGTGCTTGTGATCTTGTAAAGGAACATTAAAATTTGTACGGACATGAAAATACGCAGCAGAATGTTTTAAATGTTTTTTGTGAAAATTCTTCACAGAAAATTGGATGATCCCGTGCACTTGTGCCATATGCACCAGCCGCAACTGCTTTGTATAGTTGTGGAATAGTCCGGATTTTTTAAAGGATATTGTAAGCAATTTTATTTATCACGAGTTAAGTCGCGAAAGAGCGAGAGTTGAAGATTTGCCTTTGCAGAGATTACTTTCACTTGAAGGGCGTCCAAGTGAAAAAAAAAAAAATCGTGATTTTATTTTTGCTGCAAAAGTGTTAGTTTTGTAGACTTAACTTGGGAGAACACTGTCCTTTTACGAATACAAAAATAGTTCAATAATTCAGCCGGATTTCCCATACTGGCATTCCAAAGTCAAAATCTGCATGATTTTTGTTTTTATAAGCCGCAATAACCAACGAACTTAGTGAACTGAAAAAGTTCACCCTGAAACTTCATTTCACGGGCCGCTGCTTAACATGTTTTAAAATCAATTACAAAATATTTTATGTATTTATAAAAAAAATCGATAAAATGGCAAAACATTAAAAAATTTGAATTTTTTTAATTCAAAAATATTTTGTAACGGATTTTAAAACAAGTCGAGTAGTAGCCCGTGAAATGAAGTACTAAAGGAAATTTTTTCAGTTCATTGTATTTACTGGTTTCTGCGGCTTGTGTAAACAAAAAACGTGCAAGAGTTGACTTTGAAGTGCCATCACGGGAATACTGCCTGAGGAAATTATTTTTGTAAGAGAAAAATATACTTCTTGTTAATATTTAGATAACTAACACTGATTGATACACATATAAAATTACGATTGTTCCCCAATTGAACACCCTTAGGTCTCGGAGGCAGAATTGAAGCACACTTGTCTCTTGAATGTTTCATATGTATGTTATGTTTACAATTACGTTAACCGCGAATTTCATAGAAGTGGTATTTATTTCTCGTCGATCGCAATGTCATTACACAGCGACTAGAACTGCGAGAGGATTCGGCCATGGCCTTTGCTATGTAACCACTCAATTATTCTCTTTTAGCGATATCGGGAAACGACGGGAAACCGAAATCAGGTTGACTGGAGCACGGAATCGAATGCAGGTCCTCCCGAAAATTAGTTCAGCGTGATAACGTAACACCACTTTAATCGGTAAATAATTGTGACAAGCAAGAAGAAGTGTTTTAAGGCGTTTTGTGATGCCTAACACCAACATAGTTGAACATATCTCAGTATGTGTTTGCATATTAAGAAACACTATATCTTTTAAGATGACTCGCAACTTCTCGCACGAAGCATTCACGATTTTGCGGTACCATTAAAAAACGTAACCACTCAGTTACTACCATTATTCAGCTGTATACTACAATGAGGATTTAATTTAGTTTTTTCCTCATAGTGTAGTTTTTTTAATGACGCTAAAGTGAAATTTAAAATTTTATAGTGTCAACATACACAGGAAATCTGGCGTGAGGATTATTGAAATTTCTTAACATGCTAATAATGAGAGAAAATAATGTTAATGCATTTATGAGTAATTTTTTATATTTTAATTTGATAAAATGTACTTGTGTTAACTATATTCAGCTCAAAAAGTACTTTAATCCATCTCAGATACTGAAACTAGCAGATTTCATTTAACCCTAAAGTTTACGTGATTTACAGCCAATTTCGATGTAAATGACTTCGTAGTAGGAGAATTTAGTAGACATGCTTTTATTAACAGTAAATTCAGCTGAAACCAACTTACAGGAGAAATAAGCTGACATCCGGTATGTCTTGGGGTAAAATTACCCAAGAAGTAGTCGCTAAATTGATAGCCTTCTCGAGCACCGCGCAGTGATGTACGTTGCAATAAAGCAATTATTATTCTCAAGTTTTAATGTAGTTAAGAGATTGCCTACTTAAGGGTTATAAAATTAACTTTCGAAGAGCTTAAAGAAATGCAAACGTTATTAACTTTTAAAAACATTTTGTAAAATATTTACACAACCTATAAATTTTACGTGCTATTCACAGACCTACCAACTAATATTTTAAAACTGGTTTTATAATAACGGTTTACAGAAATGTTCTCTGTTCAAACAGTTTACGGAAAATGCACTATTATTTGCGAAATTTTAGTTCTCAAAGTTAAGAGAATTATTTTTCCCAGCAACTTTTTTGTAACGTAATATCAGAAGTAACGAGGTCTGTGTACCTTTCGTGTGTGTTATGCTAACAAACAAGAAAATATAATATGGAAGAAATATTGTTATTTTGTTAAAAATGGCATTCACAGCATATACAACCGTTTTATAATTATATATTTATGTTGTGCATATACATTAAAAATGGTATAGGCCTACTTGAATAACTTAAGGTCATGTGTCGTTATTGGTTTATACCTGAAATAACATTGTTCTTTATCAGAGAGTGACACACAGTTACGGAATCAATGTGACAAATGTTCAAATTTTTGAAAATATTTTTAATATCTACAAGAGTTTTCATACTTTGTGCAATCTTCTACATAATTTATAAATTTTGAAACAAGTTATTTGCTTGTAAAATTTTGGTTGTATACGTTACAGAAGGCCTTCACTGATATAACCCCACGCAGTGTGGCTTGATGAAAATTTTATAATACCTAATTTCCCATAGAATGTGCCCATTTACGTTGATATAGTAATGTTAAATTCAATCAGATTTTTTGTAATTTCTGTTCAATTAAAATAGTTACTAAAATATTATAAATAATTTACATTCAGCCAGATTGTTGCTAAGGCTCAGTTTAAGAGTAAATTTTCAATGTAATAACATAATGTCATATTCTGCTATAAAGGCATAGCTTCACAACAATGTCATCCTGATGTTTCATACGAGTTGATAATACTTCGTATATGTGGTTTTAAAGATCTTGTTATTTGCTTCAGAATAAGGTTAGTATTCTTATTCAGTATGAGACAGGACAAAGTAGGTTTATTTTGTGTGTTGATAGCTAATGACACATAAGTTGCAAACGTATTTTCCGTTTGTCCGAAAGTGAAAATAATTTACCTAGTACTGCCCTAAAATTTACATATAGTTACACTTATTAATTTATTTTAACAAACTACATAATATTAAATTTTTTGACGTTCAGAGATTCGTGATTAAATATAAATCAATTTTTATTTTACAATTGAAGCAACTAACAACTTAAAAACACTTTCTCGGCGTACTTCATGCTACCTATCACCACACAATATTAACGAACTTCAATTCTTATTTAATAGTCAAGTTATCTACGAACACGAGCAGCCTTCTACAAACACGAGCAGCCTTCACTTTTGAGACAGTTCCTTGTATTGTATCAATACGAGCAGAAGAGCTTCTGTCAGGCTACGAATATTAAAATTCTCGACTTGTACATTTGTATCGATTTTGGTATTTAAAAAATAAGTTATATAGGTTTTTCAGATTTAGAGTTTTTTGAAATAAAATGTATTCAATTCCTAACTTTGTTTTAGTTAGTTCTATTAGTATATTTGTCAGTTACTCATAATAGCGAAAAATTGTTACATAGTTGCTGAGAGCCTTTAACCGACTTAAAAATAATCATTCCATACTATTGTAGTTACCTATAAAATTAACTTTTGTTAAACTGGAAGTAGACGTCAATACAGAAGTGAGTGATAGAGGGGCAAAAGCCCTATTATATAAACCAAACTTGTATAATCCGATTCACAACCGTCTAAAAGCTATGTATTTTTAAAGAACATTCGACTATACTCTGCTCTGTGCTAATCATTTACTGCTGGTGGAAAAAGTAATGGTTCATGTGGAACTAAATTCGTGCACACCAGAGGTGATTAGTGTCGTCACATTAAAAAATACATTTTATGTCACTGAGAGTACAGGTTCGTGGGGTGAAAAAAATCTTTTTCAAATAAGTTGTATTTGCTTCTGAAAGATGCCTCTAGTTTGTGCGAAGTAAAAAAAAACATGAATGGGTCACACAAATGACACCCGCTATTGGAAAAACTGCCCCATACTATGGCAATTAATTAGTAAAAACCAGTATTTTAAATTAACATACATCGATGCAGTAAATGTGAAAACATAATATATTGCAGAAGATTCACACACTGTAAAATCACCAATAAAGTTGAAATTAGTATATGAGAAAATAATTGAATATTACTTTACTGTAATTATAATATTACTCAATGTTTGAAATTATTCAAATGAATTTTGAACGAAATATGTTTAATTTGTGAGGATAAAATGAAATATTAATAAAAGGGGTAATAGTAAGTTATTTCAAAAATCAAAATTTATATAATCGAAATGCAAAGTTAAGATAAATTAATTACATCATCAGACACCCTTACGTAGTTGCTGCTTCATGTTGACAGCGGCCGCAGTTATGTAGAGGTTAGTCCCCTCCCCCCCCTCCCGTCACGCATCATAGTGAACTGAGTGTAATTCTTGAAAAATGTTTTGCATTTTATTAACAATACCGCATATTTGCATACAGACTATCTGTTAATATGCGGTACATCTAGGGTGTACATTTGTGTACAATCACCAACATGTCTTGCAGCAGATCATATGACACCCTTACAAACACGTCTTTTCTTGTCGAGAAACAATGCAAGGTCTTGATCCGAAGGAAAGGAAAGGAATGTAATGGAGCGATTTGTGCAGCTCTTGACAGCGATGTCTTGTAAGCAGATGAAGTTGCCGGCTCTCGTAGCGCAGTCGGTACAGCGTCGTTCTGTGGTGCGAGGAATCCCCGGATCGCATCTGGACCCGGGCATGTTTGTTGTGATGTCCTTCACCTCATGTCGCCCTCATCAGCTCTCATACCTCGTTGTTAAAGGGCCGTAATACCCTCACGTTCACCCCCATTATTGGTGAAAAATGTTAACATGGAGCGGTACTGGAACGTAAAACAGGGTACACGAAAGATACCCCTTCCCCCCGCCATTGCCATGAGCCATATAATTTATTAGCCACAATTCCCACATGCAGAAAATCTGCCTATGAGGCTATTCAGGAACTACACCCAGTTTGCTATGATTAAGAGACGAACGCATTAGCCTCTGTATAACCGCGGCCGCTGTCAGTATGAAGTAGCAACTACGTAAGGGTGTCTGGTGGTGCAATTCATTTATCTTAACTTTCCATTTCGATAGTATCAATTTTGCTTAATGAAACAACTGGCTATTATAACCTTTATTTAATTTTATTCTCACAAATAAAACACATTACACTGAATATATATTTTAATAATTTCTAACATAGTATAATTGTTTAATTTCAATAAAGTTACATTTAGTTGTTGACTCACATTCTAACTTCAACATTACAGCTCATTTTTTCATTGTGTGAATCTTCTGCAATACATTAAGCAAAATAAAAACAAAGATTTTGCTGTATCCATCTTGTTGATAATTTCTTTTCTTTTCCATAGACAAAGACTGTTTCACCTAGTCTCAAGTCACAGCAAACAAAACCATAAACAAAACACTAAATGTGTGTGTACACAGTCATAGAGGTCATAAACCTACCGCCCACCGAAAATGAACATTTTCAATTTAACTTGTTCACTAAATTAAAACACTTATTAGAGCAGTTACTTACTGCACCAGACACTACTACAAAGTTAGTTTCATGCGAAATGGCAAATCTTGGCGACCGGTCGTACAAACTCTCCAAGTGGTGTTCGAACAGTTACCACATGAACCACGCCATCTTGACCAGGATGCACTAAAGTTACTCAACCTGCCTTACACTTCAGAGGTGGTAATGAACAGACACATGTACACCATATTAAGTTGCTCCTTTTCTGGCTCTTACAGACACTGCATGAAATGTCCCTCGAAGTCCACTCCCAGAGAGTTGAATGCTCTGACTTGAACAAATCGAACTTTTGATAGAGTGTCCATTGGTGGAGTCTGTGACACCGGTTTGGCCTTGAACCACCTAATGCACTTTAGTATCACCTGTAGGAACTACAAATTGAGCTGAGGTATTCGAGAAATCTTTGTGAACAAGGTACAAAGTCATTGAGGATCCAGGATGCAAGTTATGAGAATAGTAATGTACAATAAGTAACCTCGACAGGTGACTTTGATTAGACAACGTAATTCGGTACTTTGCATTCTCCATCAGTGATGAATGATAAAGTTTGCCGCCCACCCTGAGAACCCCATCCGAATTAGGAATGGCACCAATGATTTTGTGTTCTTGGGACAGATGCGGTTATTTGATAGGGCCACCGGCTCTTCCTTGAAGTGGAATGACTGACCATGCTTAATCACTATTGTTAATGCACCCTGCAATTCTTCCTGTGTCAGGAAAATATTGTTAATATAGACTATCTTCAGGCATGCGGGATTTACCTCACTCTGGTGAATCAGTAATGTGGTTGTAGCAGGTGGCTTCAGCTCTGGCAGGGACTGTTGACTGAGTTCAGGATACACTGACCAATGATCTCACGTGGAGAACAGCCAAGGAGGATCCGTGAACCAGAGATTATGTGCAATAAACTGTTGAGGAGTTGCTCCTCGGGGTGCAACATCAGAGCGATTACTCTCATATGGGACATGTTTCCATTCATTAGTTGGTATAGCACTCTGAATCATTGCCACTCGATTGGCACCAAAGGTATTCAACGAAGCGGTGATAGATGTAATCATGATAAAACTACAGTTGAACCTGTCCTTGCATGACTTTCCCACTTGGCTATCAAGTCTCTATATAACCTCACAACCTGTTTCAATAAAATACTCAACAACAAGCCTGCACATAGCTCCAGATTTGGCCCAGTCGGACCCTTCAGTGGTGCCACTCTCGATTTTGCACAAAGTAGATTAACATGCACATCTCCATCACTCGTTACACAACTGTCATAAACCACAGCTGCATAAGAACATTCACAAGCATCACAAAAGTCATGAAGTTAAATCTTTGCTGTCTTGAAGGGGATGAACCTGTTGACCTTTACCTCAGAAAGAAGGGTTAATGTCATCTTTAACTCAGCCCACTGGTATTGGACACCTTCTCAGATGGGATCATCCAAGTCAAGTTCTTGGGTCCATATGAACTACAGTAAGATTTTGCTTGTAGCAATTACAGGTGTTAACCATCCACAAGAATCATAGAGGCATGCTATGGTTGACAGAATATCTCGTTTGAAGTATGGAGCCACTGGTGCCTGAACATTATGGGTGAAGCAGTCACTATCTGGGTCCCAGTACAACACTAGTACCCTAATAGGTTAGAGAGATTCAGTGTTTTCAATGTTTCTAACCATGTTCTGTCCCTTATATTTTTCTCAAGCAAACCCAGGTGTTTTGAACACCACTTACGGATTAGAAAGTCACCAGTCACCAGTAGCTTGATGAGCTGCTGTTTCAATTTGTGAGCATCTGCAATAGTATCTGCCCCTGAGACTGTATCATTCATGAAGGTATCTCGCTATAGGTCACTGGCTGTTAATAGATACTTAGTTCCTTTTCTGTCACTAACTGTTGGAGTGTCCTTAATACTTGATAAGGCGATGATGCCAATCAATGTGTCACCATATTTAGCTTTTAAACTTGCAATGGAGAACTCACCTCAGGCTGCCATAACACACACTGGTACTTTCTGTCTACTGGATCAATATTTATCTGTCTATACATTTTGCATACATCTGCTGTGATTGTAACATACCAAAATGTGAAATTCAGAATGATGTCCCAGATGTATGTTTGGAGCTTTGGGCTAGTGGTTAGTAAATTGGTAATTGAGAAACCTTCAACAGTTATTGCTGGTCCATCAAAACCTACTTGTACTTTCGATTAAAAACTTGCCTCCTTCGCCATCACTTTATGTGGGATGAAATGTATGTGTTGTTCATGGGATGTTGATGTTAGCCTAATGCTACCTTCGGAATTAGGTACCCAGTCGCCAGTGTGTGTCATATGGTCATGCTGCTCATATTCATTCATAAAACAACTATATTCATGCTTTAACGTGGGCACCTTATTTTACTCCAGTCTAGGCTGAAGAGTAGTCTGGGTGTAACTAAATGTAGGCTATCCTATGGCATTGCATTACCTTTGAATGGTAGCTGGAGTACATATTTACCATCATTACTTTAATTTGTGCTCATAAATCGGTCTTCGCACTACTGATCTTCAGCTGACATGAACTGTTTACAAGGGACCTCCTCAACTTCCCGGAAATTCTGTAACATGCTACCCAGTGTTGGGTGTGTGTGCAACAACAGTGAAATTACTTCTTTGCTATTATGCTCAGTTGGGGCTCGCCCAGCAAGTACCCATCCAAAATATGTTTGGAAGGCATGTGGCTTGCCCAGAATCTTATTACCAGTCATAACATCTGCAACAACTTCTGCTGAGAGGAACATGTCGATTGCTCCTGGCGAATTGAAATGTGGATCAGCTAGTGGCAGGTTTCTCAGGTGTTCTAGTTTGGATAAATTTACTTGTAGGGATGGCAAGTCCTTTGTAATCTTATTTATGACTATAGCTTTGATTTTTATGTTCAGATGCATAGAGTGAGATGAATATCTCGCTATGCACATCTCTCTAGGCCTTGGTACCACACGACTCTCCAATACCAGATATTCTCACACCTGAATTAACCCAATTCAGTCCCAGTCTTCTGTAATTAATGATGACTGGGAAGCTTCATCGAGTAGTGCTCTAACCTGCTGGAACTGGCCTGCACCATCTCTGACACTGATTACTGCAGTCGTCAATCACACTGTAGTATCTTGTAAATCATCTTTTTGAAATAAACACAATGTCACTGCCTTATTCACACAACCTGCCATGCCACTGCTCTCTATGGTTTCCTCTGGTTATCTATGTTATGATCTTCCATAATGTGGAGTAAAGTATTATGTGACTTTTTACATTGCTGACATCTAAATCGTGACCTACATTGTGCAGCTACATGATTTTTCCTGAGGCAATTAAAACATAAACTGTTTTCAGTGAAATGTTTTCGTCGCTCTTGCGGTGTGATTTCCAAGAACATTTGGAATCTGTTTAGTGTGTGTGACCCATCACACATACTACACTGATGTTTTTCAATTGAACCATCCCTCACAGACACTAGCGTAGTTCGTGCAGAATTTGAAAATGATGATCCCACGTTGACAGATTTTGGCACGAAGTAATTTGCGCTAATGGTTGGTTTGTAACTGGCTGATGGCATTACTGCAGATGACCTAATAAATAATGATAACTGTGCTTGTTCAGCTGCCAAGAATTTACGCTGTAGTAAGAATCTTAGCAAATGTGTACACGATGGGATATCTTCTTCTTGAAACATTTCAAAGGCTCATCTCAATGATGTGTCTAATTTCTCACGCAAAATATTTAATAGAAGAAAATCCCATTCTTGGACAGAAAATTCTAAAGCTTTCAACACATTCAAATTTTCTTCAATGGCACTGAGAAATAATAAGAAAGATGTTTCTCACTTATTATTTACGGGTGGTAGTTTGAGTATTCTTTGCACATGCATGGTGGCTGTCAATCTTACATTCTTGTACCGTTTTTCTAGTACATCCCATGTAACCTCATAATTTTTCTCAATGTCAGTGATGTTATTTACTAGACTCCGTGGCTCTTCACTTGAACAACTCAACAAACAACGAATTTTGTTCACCTTACTAATGGTGGAAACATGACCAACAATTGAGTTGAAGACTTCTGCAAAACTTGTCCACTCTGCTCGGTCGTCACTGAATAATGGCAAGGGAATAGTTGGTAGCACTGCAGCAGGTACCACTGCATGGCAAAATGAGTTTTTACTGCTTACAAACTCATTTTTAGGCTGGGACCGTTGTTGTGGTGAAACTTGTTGTAAGCTTTCTTCATTTCTCTAAACACCATTTCATATGCTGCAAACTGCTGTTTAACATCTTTAATGTTTAGGTTCTCTTTGAATGGATTAGTACACAGTGCACATAAGTTAGCTACTACTTCGTTCCATTTGACAATTGCTTACTCCATGATTATCTCGAAGTATTAGATTTTCGATGCGTCGTCATTTGTTAACTCATAAATTTCTCTCACCTCATCAATTTGCGCTAATAGAAGATAAAATGTAATATATTGAACTTCAGGTGTTACTGCTGCCATTTTGTTGATGAAATTGTTTACCACTTCAAAGATTTTATAGTATTGTGGACTGTATTGTTTATAGCTGCTTTGCTGCAATTTTCGCGCGTGTTTCTTTAACGTACTTTTCTGAATACCGTAGTTTGATGCTTGTAATATGCATCCAAAATTTTGCTTGTATCGTACCTTCATCCTTCTGCTGAAATCCCAACGTGTCACAGGCACGATACACAACACTATTTGTATAACTTCACGCGTGACAAAAAGACCAGTCTTCCTTAAATCCGGGCCACGAGGGCCAAAAATTGTTAAGCAAAATAAAAACAAAGATATTGCTGTATTTAATCTTGTTGATAGGTTTTTGCTTTTCCATAGACAAAGACTGTTTCACCTAGCCTCAAGTCACAGCAAACAAAAACATAAACAAAACACTAAATGTGTAGGCTATGTACACAGTCATATAGGTAATAAACAAATACATTATTTCGATTGTCTATGAATCTACAAAGCAGATATAATTTTACTATGAGATTTCTTGAATATTGTAACTTCTTTGGGAATATGAAATAACAAGTTCATTGCAAATATAAAAATTTTTAGCAAAATACTGAAAATAATTTCAAAACATTGTTTGGTCCTCCGGGCCGGATACGGCGAACACGGCGTATTTGGTGCAACTAATTACGACAAATCAAGGTATGTGAGTACATTTGTCGTTTATTACTACATTATCCATTCAAGGAATTGCATTATTTGTACACATTAATACTTCACAGTTTTGATTATTTATGCCCTCGTAACATATGACGGAATTAAAGGCGCATATACATAAGCGCGGGCAAGAGAAGGCTAAACTGACAAGATTTAAGAATTTGGTCGACACACTCTCACAAGGGCAAAATTTAACTGAACTCAAACTGCGATTCAGCAAGACGAATCTCTTCTTGATGAATTCGATCCTATTAAGATAGAATTACAACTTCTAGAGGAGAGGGAAATACGATCCACAGAGCGACACGAATTTGAAACACAGTTTTTTGAGAGTATCGCAAAAGCAAAGGAATTAATTAATAATTCACACGTGTCAAATACAGGTGTCAGTGTTCATACATCAAGCGATAACACAGAGACGATAGCATCAGAAGCAGTAAACCTACCAACAATTCACCTTCCAACATTCAATGGTAATTACGAAGATTGGCAGCCTTTTGTGAAATGTTCAAATCACTCACTGATTCAAAATCAAATTTAGCAGACACTCAAAAGTTACACTATTTGAAATCATCGGTTCAAGGGGAAGACGCACATATCATTGAAGCATTGCAATTTACAGCAGCAAATTATGATGTAGCGTTAACTTTACAGAAAAACAGATATGTAAACAACCGTTTGATAGTACAGACACACATTAAAATGATTTTTGATCAACCAACTATAGAAAGAGAATCGTCATCATCTTTGAGATCATTGCTTGACAATTCTCAAAAACACATCAGAGCCTTAGCAGCATTACAGCAGCCAACAGAATATTGGGACACATCAATATTACATGCACTCACTTATAAACTTCATTCAATCACTCTGAGCGTGGGAATCAGAAGCTACATCTACTGAACTATCAACATTTACAGAATTTTCTAAATTTCTTGCATCAACAAATGTCAAATGTTGGAAGCAGTAACCAAAGGGCGAAAGACAACCACAAACCCTACATCTACCAGCAAATCACCATTTAATATTGATGCACGTAAACACCGCACTGTTAATCATCTTGGGTCAACAATGAAGTGCAAATTGTGTGACGCATCTCATCCTATTTTTATGTGTGAGATCTTCAAGGCTATGGCAATATCTGAATGTCACAATAAAATTAACAAATTAAATTTGTGTTTGTACTGCTTTAAGAATGGTCAAAATATTTCATTGTGTAAATCTGGATCATGTAAGTATTGTAATGGCAAACACAACAGTTTACTTCATAACTCTATTATCTCACATAATGACAAATCTTTCGATAGTAACCTAAAACTATCAGCACCATCATTCACTGCAATTTCAAATTCACCATCAATAAATGCACATGTTAAATCAGAACCATTAGTATATGTTCTGTTGTCCACCCCTATTATACATATTCTTGATTCACAGAATCCACCACGTATGTGCAGGGTGCTTTTAGATTCAGCATCATAATCTAATTTTATAAGTTCTAAGTTTGCACAAACACCGACATTAAAGCAATTCAAAATTTCTTGATCTATATCGGGCATAGGATCGACAGCCACAAGATCAGATCGTACTATTCAAGCAACAATTCAGTCAAGATATACAAGCTATAACGCCACGCTAACTTTTATAATTTTACAAAAAATCACATCAGAGCTATCAACCACAATAATCTATATACATAACTGGAACATTCCATCAAGCATCATTTTAGCAGATCCAAGTTTAAATCAACCACAAGTAATAGTCATGCTCATAGGGGCAAAATTGTTCTTTGAACTTCAATGCATTAGTCAATTCAAACCAACATCAGGAAACATTCTTATGCAAAAAAACACTTCTAGGATGGATTGCTTCTGGCACAATATGTGTTTGCTGAGTATTCAGGACAATGTACATGAACAACTACAAAAATTCTGTGAGATTGAAGATGTCTCAACAAAGGACTGTCTCACACCAAATGAAGAAACTTGTGAAGAACAGTTTTGAAAAAAAAAATTTTAAAGAAATGAGCATGGTATATTTTGTGTAAAAATTCCGGTTCTTGAGTCCACTGACAAATTAGAAAATTAATTTGACACAGCTCTTCGAAGATATCGCAGTCTCGAAAAAAAGTTAATGTTAAATCAATCACTACATCAAAATTATTTTAATTCGATTCAAGAACACAAAGATCTAGGTCACATGAAATTAGTTCCTAACTCGGAACTGTACATATCTAATCCCACTTTCTATATACTACATCACTGTCTGCATAAGGAAACTACCACGACGACGAGGGTAGTTTTCGATGCATCATTTAAATCTTCTTCTGAACTATTACCAAATGATGCTCTAACGGTTGGACCCACAGTTCAAGTTGGCTTGTTTTCAATTGTGTTGAGGTTTAGATTTCATAAGATTTTATAACAGCTGACATTGAAAACATTTATAGACAAGTTCATATACACCCTGAACATACAGATCTACTGCGAATTCTCTGGAGGGACAAACCTGAAGAAAAGGTTCAAGTATACATATTAAAAACTGTTACTTATGGTAGAGCAAGTGCTCCCTTCTTAGCCACAAGATGCATCTAACAATTGGCTAAGGAGGAATCAGAAAATTTTCCTAAAGCATCTCAAGTAACTCTTAGAGATTTCTATGTCGATGACATATTAACAGTAGCAAGCTGCATAGAAGAAGCATGGAAGCTACCACGGGAATTATGTGACATGTTACAAAGGGAGGTTTCAATTTAAGAAAATAGTGTTCCAATGAACCACAAGTGTTCTTACAAATCTCACTACGAGATAAAGAAAATCATGTCACAATCTGACATCAAGGGAAACAACAATTTGAAGTCTGGGGCTTTAGTGGAATCCGCAATTGGATAAATTCACATTTTTCATACAGGATGTAAATCAAGACGTACATGAATCTAAGCGATCAATAGTATACAATGCTGCACGAGTATTTGATCCACTGGTCCAGTAATATTATGGGCAAAAATTTTTCTTCAAAATCTGTGGGAACTCAAAATTTCATGGGACGAATCTCTACAAGTCAGTTTAGATTCAGAATGGAAACAATTTCGACAAGAGTTACCATACTTAAGGACATTATATGTACCTTGCAGAGTCAATGATCATATTTATTTACAACTGTTTGGATTTTGTAATACTTCAACAAGGGGCTATGGAGCATGCTTCTATATCCGAAGTAAAGGCTCAACAGGTGAGATTATATCCAGATTGTTGTGTTCGAAGTTAAGAGTAGCACCTCTCAATAAACAAACTCTGCCTCGATTAGAACTTTGTGCAGCAGTCTTACTTTCAAGGCTAATACAAAAGTTTGTGGACTGTAACTTAACCCTTTCCTCTACCCAGATTCCACAGTAAAGCTATACTGGTTAAGGTATCCATCATCACAGTGGAAAACTTTCGTTGCCAACCGAGTTGCAGAAATACAAAGATTGACATTCAATTGTGAATGGAGCCATGTTCGATCACATGACAACCCTGCAGATCATATTTCACGAAGATTGACACCAATAGAAAATATGAACGTGAAGATGTAGAGGCAAGGTCAATTCAGGTTGAAATATATCAACGACTATAATGTTGCAACATTACCAGTACTGGAAGAAATTCCAGAAAAAAAGGAAGAAAACTGTTACTTTGAATTTCATTCAATTACACAACACAGAAAACAGATTTTCGTCATTTTTAAAATTGAACCGAGTTGTAGCCAATTGTCAGATTCATCCACAACCTAAAAAACAAAACCAATAGAACACACGGATCATTATCAGTTCAAGAAGTACAACATGCACAAATATGTTTGTTAAAATTGGTTCAAGCACATGCATATAGTAAAGAACTTTGTGATCCATCTAAGGACAGCAAATTTGTATGCAGAGCAAGTTAAAAAGTCTGAGCCCAATTCTGGATGAATACCATCTCATTAGGGTGAGCGGAAGAACTCAAATCTCAGAATTACTATACGACCAAATACATCCTATAACTCTTTCAAATAAAAATGCCTTGACATATCTGATAGCTAAACAAGAGCTTTTAAGATTATTCCATGCAGGCCCACAGCAATTACTGGCGTCACTAAGACAGAAATTTTGGCCAATAAATGGACGTAACATTGCAAAACAGGTCATCCATCAATGCATTACATGCTTTAGAAATATTCATAAAGCATGAGAACAAATAATGCGAAACCTACCACGAAAAAGAGTGACACCAACCCGTCCATTTATACATAGTGGCGTAGATTTTTGTGGACCAATCAATGTGAGGACAAGCCAAAGATGACGAAGTATATAGTTAAGGCGTATATAGCAACCTTTATTTGTTTCGCAACTAAAGCAGTACACATTGAACTGGTTAGTAATTTTACCTCCGATGCATTTTTAGGAGCTACGAAGCTGTTTATGGCTAGACATGATCATTGCACTCACTTATTCTCAGGTAATTTCAAGGGAGCTAGTAGAGATCTTGAAGAACTTCACAAATTAATGAAATCACAGTCACATAAAAAACAATTACAAGAATTCCTTTTGATGCATAACATGCGATGGCATTTTATTCCTCCTCGATCTCTACACTTTGGAGGACTGCGGGTGGCAACAGTCAAATCGTTGAAGTATCACATGAAACGCATTATGAGAAATGCTTGCTTTAGTTTTGAAGAGACATATACCTTGTCAACACAAATTGAGGCATGCATGAATTCACGACCAATCACTCCACTATTATCCGATCCAAATGACTTGTCTCCTTTAACGCCCGGTCATTTCCTAGTTGGCAATGTAATCACTGCCATATTGGGGTTGATCTAAGAGACATTGCCAATAAACAGACTTTCTATGTTGCAGTATGTACAGCAACTTTCACAGCATTTGTGTGATCGTTGGTCCAAGGAATATTTTACTAGTCTTCAACAACGATCAAGATGTCATAAACGATAGCCCAACATTCAACATGGTGATTTAGTTTTGTTGAAAAATAAGAACATCCCACCTCTTCAGTAGAAGATGACCTGCATAGTGGATCTTCATCCTGGTACCGATGATCTGGTGCGAGTAGCTACTATTCGTAAATCTAATAGAACTTCAGAAAGGGCCATTAACAAGTTAAGTCCTATACCGAAATAAACATTAGATGATAATACATGACCACTTATACAATTCTGGGATTGAAGATATTTCCTCAAGGTGGGCGGCTTATGTCTAACACATTATTTAGATTGTCTATGCTTCTACTAAGCAGATATAATTTTACTATAAGATTTCTTGAATATTTTAACTTATTTGGGAATGTAAAATATCAAGTTCATTGCAAATAAAAAAAAAGCAAAAACTGTTAGCAAAATACATATGAGCATTTTTCATATCATAACGGAAAATTTCAAAACAGCGTAAATGTTCGTTAATTAAAAATATTGTTTTTTTCTAATTAATTGGCCATACTATGGGGCAGAGTTCCAATGGCGGGTGATAATTTATGTGACCCGTTAATATTCTTTCACCTCGTGCAACCTGGAGGCATCTTTCAGAAGCAAACACAACTTTAGTGACAGTGATTATTTAAACCCACAAAGCTGTACTCTCAGTGACGTGAAGTGAGTCTCTAAATGAGACGACACTAATCATCTTTGGTGTGTAGAAATTTCGTTCCACATAGACCACTTCTTTTTCCACCATCAGTAAATGCTTAGCTCAAGATAGAATAGCCAAATTTTCTTTAAATATTCGTAACTTTTATATGGTTGCGAAGCGGATTATACAAGTTCGGTTCATTTGGTAGGACTTGGGCTCCTCAATCGCCGTTCTCTTTATTTGACGTCTACTTTCGGAAAATCCTGTGCGTATGTGTATGTATATATATATATATATATATATATATATATATATATATATATATATATATATATATATATATATATATATACACACACAGGATGTTATTGAACAACACCAAAAAACTCTGAAATATCAAGTAGAAAATATAATTTACATTTGTCGCCTAAACTTAGTATTACGGGAGTAATGAGACACTGGATATTAAAATTTATTATCGTACTACCCCAAAATATTGAAAACTAGATGGCATGAAAAAAAACTAAATTTTCAGCATTGTTTAATACTGTTGGGATCTTCAAACTAACAGCAAATAGGTACAACGTATACCTTCCACCATTTTGAAAATAATAGGCGTTACTACTCTCTAATTGTATTCGACAATTTTACCGTCAGAATATCAGAACATTTTAAGATGGTTTATTGAGAAATGAGAAATGTGTTACAAAAAAGGTCCAATTGTCGAAATTATCTAGGACATACCGTTTATTCTCAAAACACGCGTGAATATTTGCTCAGACATACAGAGCCTAGAGCATAGACAATGCAGCGAACATACATGTGATGTTTTCATTGTACAGCCGATGGTGAACATTCACTGTAAACAAGTACATACTGTTAATGTCGCAGATCAGTATGTTTCTAACATTCTGCGTACATATCGCAGCAGTTGTGAACAATAACTGTGTGTCATGGCGTCGGAGTTTGCAGAAGTTTGGTTAGGCTTAAGGTTAATTCTACTACAGGTTATAAAGAAATTACGTTTTCTTATGGGAAAGCTTGGCACAGGAATAATTTCTGCCACTAGTTTCGCTTCAATCATTAAGAGACCAGATAAATACGAAAACAGTAGTAAAATTAAATTTAAATAAACTTGGAAATTATATTAGTCATTTAATTCAATTTTAAAGTGAAAATAAACCGATTTTGCCATTTAAATTATCAACTTAATGCACCTTAAAATTTAGGAAAGCTCTGTGATTGGTCACTTTAGTGCACTAGCGATACCAGCGCTCAAGTGGCAGAAATTTTCCCTGTACCAAACTTATAACATTGATCTTTCTAGCATGTAGTAGAATTAACCTTTGTTAGGCTGCAGTTTTCCAGAACCTATTATATAATCTCTGAGAGTTTGACACGTAAATAACACCACATTTACCATTTCTAAATGTGTAAATGAGATGCAGACAAATCACATAATTTCTTGAAATACAAGCGGTTGTTTAAACCAGTGTCTCAAATCCCATATGGCTTCGTTTACTTTCATGTATGTCTCGACAGCTGGTACAATAACAAGGGTTAAAGAGCTCCATTATGTCGCTTCTAATATAGTCCGTTATTATCATATGAAGAGCCTCGAATCGTTATGTTAACCGTTTTTAAATATTTAGTTTATATGCAAACTAGTTACAGAATCTCAAGCACTACAAGTGGTTATGTAAACTAATGTATCTAATCCACGCGGTATTGTTTATATTCCTACACGCCCCGGGAGCTGAACTGGAAGGAAAACATGTCCTGTTACCTGTGGCGTTGCATGAACTTTGGCAACCATATTGGCTGTATGACGTTATTCTTCAATATATGTGAACTTGAAAAAGCCTTATAATTGTAAAGTTGAAAGTTATTATGTTGTACGAACAATTGTAAACTATTATTGTAATATATAAGTTAGTACACAAATGCATTATATCAGTAATAAATTCGATAGTAATTTACGTCTTCTTACCAATCGTACAACCCTGAAATACTTCAAGCAGCTGTAAGTAAGGGATTTGACCGTCTCAATATTTAGGACTGTTACATTGGTCGGATTTGCTGTCAAAATAGTACAACTTTATCCTGAACAGATAACTAA
Organism: Medauroidea extradentata; assembly: GCA_003012365.1. NCBI lineage: Eukaryota > Metazoa > Arthropoda > Insecta > Phasmatodea > Phasmatidae > Medauroidea > Medauroidea extradentata. The sequence continues at coordinate 70,304 of PNEQ01033806.1, read as the reverse complement.
ATTATTTAGAAGAAAACTTAGTTTGCAAACTTTCAAGGTAGACGATCCGAAAAGCAAGTACGACCAGCGAGAAATAAATTATATAGGTGTTTTGTTCTACAGCGCGGTCGTAGAAGAACAGGTCTGGACACTCGCCTGGATATTTGACCCCCCCGAGAATATTGTGTTTTATTGGCGCTGATGTTAGGGCGGTTGGACTAAACTCCGCCCATTTCCTCCCCACTAAGATAAACAATTTATTAAAACGTATTTTTTTATCAATTTATGAAATACTTCCTTCGTTCACAAATTTAAGAAAAGGCTCCAGCAATCTTTATTTACTTTATAAATTTTAGAATGGAAAAAAGTGGGCGGAGTTTGAGTCCGACCGCCCGGAAAACAGCGCCAAAAAGTACAATATTCTCGGTAACTAGACGAACTACAGCCAAACAACAAGGAGGTCAAGCAAAATACATTGTTAGATAGGCGAGTGTCCAGACCTGTTCTTCTACGACCGTGTTCTACAGTTCTACCGAGACGTGTTGTTGAACAACCTCTATGTGCCTAGGAAATGAATACTTTATTTTTCAATTAGTTTTCATGAATAATTTCGACGTTGATTGCGTTGAGCAGTTGTTTGTAGCATCGGCCTATAGTTTGGAGGTTCTGAGCTCGAATTCCGTTTAAAGCTGTGCAAACGTAAGATTGATTCTAACATAAAAACTGCAAGGTAGATGAAATTAGTGTAATTTATATGTAGTCGTTCAAAAGTATTAAAATTCAATTATGCAGTTCATAATTCACTGAAGTTCCTCGTCAACTTCAGCTCACACATGCCATATCATTAACCTCAAGGTTGCGTCACCAAATACGTTTTTGCAAAACCTTTACCCGCCTAACCTATCTAATAGTACTAACTTCCAGTAAAGGGTTTGAAAAAAAATTGAGAGCATCGTCTCAAATTGCGGTACTCGGTGGAAATCAGTCTTTATACCATGTAAACTAATTATTTCCTTTGATTACTTTCTTACGTAAGAGTCTGTAACTACTCCTAAACTTCAATATTGCCGTGACTATAAATAAGGCCCAGGAGAAGTCGTTATTAGAGACAGGGACAGACTTAGGACCGCTTTCGCATGGACAGCTATAGCTACTTATCCTGCTACATAGTTAACTCAACTAGCATATTTATCATTCTAACAATTGATGACTGAACTACAATTCTGGCGCACAAAGAGGTCTTCAAAATAAAGTAAACATTATCTGCTATGAGTTATACACACGAGGAAAGCTGCGGGCAACTTCTAGCGTCTAAACATATAAATTGCCTGTGTGTATGTATATGTGTGTGTGTGGGTAATGTTTTAAAATATGTGGTTCAAACCCAACAAAGAACTACTCAACTCTCCTGGTGGGTTGAAGAACTGGAAAGTGCAAGGAAATATCTACTAAAACAAATATGACAACTTCACATACTGCAATAATTAGTAACTGTTTAATATATTTGGACAAAAAAAATTAAATTTAAATTAATATCTGAATGTAATTTAGTTGTATTGTACACGTGGCCCGCTTTTTAATGTTACTTTGGTTTTTACATTTCGTTTTAATTCAAATTCCTTACAGATAAGCGAACTAAAACTGCTTAAAGCTGTTCAGTTGTTTAAAACTTACGTAATAAGAATTGCAACAATTTATGGACTACTTTTTTATGCAATCGCTAAAACTTGAAGAATTTGGTGAACGCTCTTCCTCTTCTTTGCAACGTTAAATTGCCATATCGCTTGAATTACACGTAACGTGGATATGTGGATAACACTTATTACTATTCATGGGTTCACCTCAATATTTGAAAGTTAAGCGCCACAAATGTATGCTATGAGAAAACAATAACACGTAAAACAATATTAAAACATGACAGTATGTGATTAAAACGCAAGTGTGCGCTAAAATAACAAAACTGTTTTAGTACGTCTAAATATAATTAATAATAATAATAATAATATCATTGGTGCAATATTTTTTTATTTATAGAGCCAAAAATATCTCTGTGATGACACATATTTTTACGTGTTTGAACCTAACGGATTTATAGGAAATTTATTCTGACAGGAAGTAAATTTCTCAGTTGTTCGCGGTTTTGAAGATAATAAAAAGAAGCTGAGGTCTCGCTGGCTAAAGTTCCCGAAGAGAAACATCTGACAGAAGAGAACGTGGTGTTGGTGAAGACTTGTACAGCAGACTGCGCTGTCCAGCAATAAAGCGAAGAAATAGGAGCAAGGCAGGTTTGATTGCGAGCATGAATGAGGCGTGATTGGGCACGTTCATCAGGCAGAGTGGTGATATGCTACAAGCCAACCAACTGCTGCAAGTAGGTCAAGGGTCGTAGTTCAACCAGATGTCGCCCGCCGCCGCAGACAAACCCCTCCCCACCCCCTCCCATAGCTTTGTGGCCACGTTAGCCGGTTAATTGATAAAGTGCGCGCCCTTACATGCGCCAACCCGCTCTGCGGCCATTACCGGCCATTTGCATAATAGACATAAACATTAGCAAATGGCTTTTCGTGATCAGCCCGTGTACCCGCAGCTCGGTTGAGGCACCGGCCGTGGGAAGTAGTAATCACCTCTTCGTTAATAATGTGCATTACTGCCGTAACTTGAAACTAATTCACGGAAATGGGTCCCACATAAACATTAATGTATTATTTACAAATAAGAGCAAATTATATTATTGAGAGAGGAAAATCCAATTATTGGAAGTCGTTATTTTTTTTCGGGTGATTTTATTGTTTTCGAAAGTAATTTTCTATTCATACGTACCAAAAAATCGTCTCTGTTCCCAGAAATTGCTAATTTTCTCATTCACTTTACGTTTCCCTTAATGGTCTGTAATGAAGTACATTTATGACCTCATCGGTTATTTGGTTATTTTTAGAGTTGTAATTAGTTATGTTTTGTTATTAATGAGTTCTAATTTTCATCTTCGCAATATCATACACTTTTAACAAAACTATTCAGTAGTTACTAGTATGGTAAAATAAATCAACGAAACGCTTAATAATTATAAATAACTATATTTTTTTTAGTCAAGTACATATTCTTCGACCCAATATAACCACAAAATTTGCTAAATGTTTGTTAACATTCAAACTCGGTGTTTACTATCTGCACTACGTTCATTCGGCAGAGAAATATACAATTACTAAATCTTAAAATGCTGTCACAAAATGTTAAAGTTTAATGGATATTGATAAATTATATAACTTTTTTTCAGTTATCCTGTTATTGTGACTTACTGACGTTATTCTCTGTAGTCATCTTATCGCCAGTCAAAATATATCAATTACTAAAAAATAATGTCAGTTATGAGATAGATCTTCTAACATGATCAAGTTCCAACCACGATACTTTTCAGATGCTTCGGTTGTAAAAATGAGAATATATCTTACGTACTGCACGCTCTTGAGTAATATGACCAGAATTGAGCCCGTGAGACACCAGTTACTTATCATAGTTTATATACATGTATAAAGCTTCAAATATGTGTGACTACAACTAAGACAATTTGGGTGTTTGTTAGTTCAGTATTTCAATGAAATTTATCTTTTAGAGAAGTTTGTTAATATATAATGTATGTAATAAGGCGTTATAATACGCATTAAAACACACACAGCAATAACAAGTATTTTATAGTCACTTACGTTAAGTGACATTTAAAAGTAATCGAATTACTTTATTCAGTTAGTTACATTAGTTATTACTTGTAACTAATTACGTTTTAAATATAACATTTAAAATTATTGTTTGAATAGACAATTTAGTTAAATTCAATACTTGCCATCACTTAATATGTTTCTCTAAAAATTGTTCTGACATTACTGATAGCAATAATTAGCCTAATCGCTTATTCGACTGCTCGATGTGCACAACTGCAGGATGCCGCAAGTTCTGATTACTGGAACTGCCATTTGGAAAATACATATTTTCGTATTCCTGTTGTGAGTTGTACATTTGAATTAGTATCAATACTCAATGGTTACATTAGAAGTGTGCTGCACTGAATATATTACTTTCCACGCAGTCTCTGATGTCAATTCTGCATTTAAGCGCAAATATGGTCGTGCCTTTCTATTATTTAAAAAGGAGGAAATTTTCGTTATTTTGGAAACTGCAATGTCTGACAGTTCGGCACTTGAATAGCGCAAAATAGTTCATATGGTGCAACAATACTGTGGCTTTACAAATAATGTTGTTACTATAACGAAAAAAAATTAAAATTATTAATGCATTTACTTGCAGGCTGGCCAAGAAAGATAAACTGTAGAAACCTCTCCTTCCAAACATCATGAACTTGAGTTCTGGCCTTTTTTTATAAGTTTTGAAAAAAAATTGTGATTAAATTATTTGCTATCACTTTAGTTTTATTTGTAAATTTGGTGTGTTCAGTTGTTAGTGCTAGATTAGCTTATATATACTGAGAATTCTCACCCCATCTCTGCTTGTGAAACTAAAGTCTACTTTTAAAGGGAACTCTACGAATGAGAATACTTGGTACGTTAAGGTTACAATAGTAAGAGCTAGAACACAATCTCATTTTATTTCATGTAAAACTTAAAGAACCCTATGAAGTGCATGAAACAAGAACAGATTTTCTTCCTTGAAATGCCTGGCTGTTAACTGTAACATTTATTATAAACTAATGAACTACTTAAACGATTAAATTGTTTGGTACTATTTAAAAAAAATTAAAAACTCTTTTCCTAAAATAACAACATTATCAATAATATCGTAAAACGTACAAGTGACTGCTCGGAAATATACAAGTATAGTATTATTCCTGTATATTTGCACACTATTTCAGTATTTATGATTTCAATGTATCTTTAAAATATTTGTTTATTGTAGCACTCTTATAATTATTTAAAATCAAATCTAAAAATGAGATGTTTAGTGAAAGTATAAAAAAAATCTAAACAAGTACTGATGTTGATTTGGTTACTTCGTTCGGTTTGTCCGTTAAAGCGATTGGTTGCAAATAAAACGATTACCAAATGTTCCCAAGGTATTATAACGCAGGTAACAACAGATACTGTTATCTCCTTCCGTATATTTTTTTATCATTACATTTGTGTAAAAATTGCTAACTATGTGCGAACGTTCTCTTGCAAAATGAATTGTACCTGAAGAAAAATACTGTTATTGAGCATAAGAAAATATTTGAAAGCTACGTAAATGTTTAACGTTTAGTTCACTAATTTATTTTTTCGGAAATATTAAGTTGGATTTTTGACGCTATTAAAATGACTTACCATTAATAAAAATCGTTAACGTAACTGTTGCTTTCAATGAATAGTACTGAGCATCTTACATCGCGTTTAGATACTGTTCTATTACGTGCTAATTGCAGTGAGCTCAAAACATTCATAAAAAGTTTTTTTAGTATTAGGAGCCTTATTTAAAGTGAAAAAAATAGTAACTTGTTTATATTTCGGTGACAATATTATTGTAATCAAACTAATCTAGGTTTAAAGTAAAATGTGCATTACATAAAGATTTTTAAAAATATATGTTAAAATGAACACAAATGCAGTGCGATACCCTAGAAGACCAACGTGGTGGTATTCAACTAGCAGAAATTTCATTTCGGTACTATTGTGTTCATCACAATAATGTTTGCCCTATTCTTGTGGATAGAAGACAGTGATAAGTTTTTACCGGTACACATAAACAGAATCCAAACCCTAAGATGTGTCCTGTTGAGCGTTACCTGTTCCTGCGAAGATATTTATTTTACTTTCGACTTATTTCATGGACCACAAAAATAAAACTACTACATAAATGTGTGCTAACAGCGAGAAAAAAAAAAGCAAAGTTATCACGCAAGTGTAGAGAACTAATATTTCGGTGACAATGTTTCTGCGCCAACTTATATATGTACTTTGCACATCTGCAGCATGAAATGAGATCCTACAGTAGTACCCCGAGAAAAAAAACATGCTGGCCAACGGCAATACCAATGACGTAACGAGCATGCGAAATATCATGATCCCAACCCTACGGGAATCGAACCCGCATCGCTTAGGTGGGAGACGAGTGCTCCCCCCCTCCACCAAGTTCGTGCTTAAATCTTGTCCCCAAGACCTTGTGTCCCTATGCCGGTGGAATGTTTTGTGGCAACCGAACAAGTCCTGCAAGTTTTTGTTTTACACAGAATAGTACACACGAAATTTTTGTTTGCTTCAAGTTCCCGTACTCGCGCCATTGATGTATCGATCGTTTTAAACTATATTACTGGTTATAACTTAAATAATAAAATTTGTCATAGAAAACACGGGATTTTCTTTCACGTTTGTTATCCGGATCGTTTCAAGTAAAGCAACATACACCTTTAACAGTCGCATGAAGCAGTAAAACCAAAGCATTTTTGGTTGAAACATCAACGTTAGCTTTGAACTCCAGACAGTGCCAAGTGGGACGCATGATTAGGTATATCATGTAAGGACACATTTTCATCATTATGTCATGGGCGTTAATGAATCACACAGTGTTATGGCATTAACACTTTCATAATTTTTTTTCAAAGTGGTTTAATCCTTAGACAAACGCAATTTGTTATTCTGGCTGTCTGTCTGTCTGATGTAAGCACATAAATTTTACATGTATATAAATGACATCGTGGGACACTTATCATGACACTGGCAATCGTCTTTGGCAGTCTCTCATGTTTTGTGTCCAGCAGTGTAAACATTGCGCAGGAGAGCTCACTTTACGCGCGGTGTAGTGTACACCGCTTCTACGACTGTCCATATCGAGAGCGGTAGGGGGGAGTCAGGGTCAAGCTTACTGGATTACAACCCTGCAAGACCGTCTGCTAGAGAGGACTTGATTACCACAAGCTGAGAGATCTCAAGTCAAGTGTGATTGTGTTCTGTGTTTGGCTCGTGAGCCGCAGCTTAAATTGATTCGTGCGTAGTTATGACAAACGGGAATGGTTTTGCTGCCACGCGACCTTGAGTTCTAAATGTGGCTATATTTGCGATTATGATTTTCTCATTGCGCCCACGCATGATCTTTGTTTTTTCCTTCGTGTGGAAGTAAATTTATTCATCTACGAACGAGCTACTATTATATATGATTTATTTGTGTCAGAAAAGTGTTATTCAGCTAGCATATGTGTCGAACATCTAAATTACAAGTAAATTGATCAAGAATGCTGAAAGTGAAAATTCTATTTAAAATAAATACGTTTGGGAACTGTTTTGTATGATTCACGACATACAATAAAAGGTATTTTTAAGCTGTTATGTGTTTGTACAATTCGAAGGTTATGTAATTTTTTTGTGTATGATTTCCCCTTTCTTTTAGAAATAGCTTCAGAGTGTAGTTGTGTGTTTAGCAGAACTTTTCGTGAGTAAGAAATAAGGAACATTAAGGCTTTAAGGTTCATAAAGAAAAATAAAGCTTCAGTAACTCATGAAATATCTACATCAACAATTTGCAAAAAGAGAATCATTGACAATATCTCCATAAAGACAACACTGGCTGACAGACGTATGAACACACAGCCCAAACTGCAGGACATAGGAAAACAACATTTTTAAGCAGTGTGTTTCTCTATAGGCATAGGCAAGCACCCATAACACGTATTTCAAAATACTATCCCTAAGAGGGTGAAAAGGTTTCAAATGTCTTTTCGTTGAATCGACGTTAAAGCTCGCACCTATTTGGATATCGTTGTAATTTTATATTAAAAGATACACTCAAACACTTGCATCTAGCGATTTCAGGAAATTTCTGAATTTTATCCCTAAGGTTGGGAAAAGCCTTCCAATGTGTTTCGATTATTCTACATATTTATCTAACCATCGAACCTGTTGAAATATTAAGGTGATCTTTGTCTTCATAACGGCTAAAAATTATAAAAAAATAATGCTTCTGGAATTTCCAAGTTAGACTCCAAAGGTAAATAAACGTGACAAATGTTTTCTATTAACTATCGTCTCACGCACATATACCCTGCTGAACTTTTAGATATGCATGATATTTTTTGCTTAAGAACGACGGTTATTTAAAAATGCCTACATCATAATTTTCATTATTTTTTATGTTCGACGCCTAAGGATGTGAAAGAGTCCAAACTGGGTCTTCATTTGATCATCTACAAAGCTTAAAACCGACGGGATATTGTCATAGTTTTAACTTCAACGGAAAAATTCTAAAATGTGACTCACTTAAAAGTAATAGGAACATGTTTGAAATATGATTAATAATTCCATAAACACGGCAAACTAATAAAAAATATTATTTGAACCACAAATTTGAAAATAAGTGTAAATCATATCAGAATTAAAACTTATAATTACTTTATATATGTTTTAGTCTCAGAATACACATACACACAATTGAGTTATTTTTATAGTTTTTAATTTATAAATTGTGGTATGTCATGCGTAAGTTATTTAAGACTTGTATTTGGGGTTCTTGTAAAACACAAGCGCAGTATTTATACTTATCGAATGTAGTAACGTCACAAAAGCCGTTATTAAAAAGAATTAGATTTTCTTAGGCACGGGTCCCAGACTCTCATTTATTATTTCATTTTTGAGATGTTGTTACTAAAGCAAAATTATGATAGCGGACACAGTTGTAATTGTAACTGGCTATCACTAAATGCCAACCTCATTTGTAACAAGTTCTTCAAAAACTTTATATTAAGCTTTAGTCCATGGAAACTATAATACCAAGAACATTATCACTCGCCCTCTGGTTTCGTATTGTGTCTATTTGGAAGCAGAAAACCATCAGAAAAGTTGTATGAAAACTACTGCGTATTACACCGAGCGAGGTGGCGCAACGACAACTCGCTGGACTAGCATTAGGGAGGACCTGGGTTCGATCCCCGGCTCCGACCATCCTGATTTAGGTTTCCTTTGGTTTCTCGAAATCGCTCCAGGCGAATACTGGGATGGTTCCCTAACAAAGGCCATGGCCAATTCTTCTCTCAACTCTCGTCATTGTGCCAAGTTGTGTGTCATCGTCTCTATGATCTCGCCTCGCTGTCAACGAGACGTAAAGCTCACTCACCTTACCTACAGCGTCATAAGGCATCCTTTATGTGACAGAATTATTACCATAATATTCGGAAAAACTTAGATTACAATATTGCTGTACGAAATCTACGTAGGCCTTCTTATGGTATATGAATTTTCAGAAAAATATCGAATTCGTATTGCATGTTTTGTGATGAGTGTGTCTTACACAGCAGGTTATGTGTGATTAAATATTTTATGTAAATTACAGCGACACGTGTAGTTGTCTTCAATATCACGATATGTAATATCACAACATACAGCATACCGCAACTCATTAAGTATGTTGTTAATAGTGTACCATCGACTTTAATATTTTATTACACTTCATTCATTTGTCAGTTTACTCATTAATTAATGCCGTGACGTCATTTATTTACGCATTCATTTGGTCACTGTATTTATGACGAGACGTCTGCATCCAGAGCGATCATCAGCTCTTCTGAACATAATATAAAGCGGTAGCTCGGTAATAGTATTTGCTTAAGGCACCCGCCTGGTGTACGTGGAGTGGAACTATTTGTCTGGCTAAGTAACTTTAACTTTACACATCCAAGAGAAGCCACTTGATAGTCACTCGTCACTGAACATTGATTAGGTGGTACGTAATTGGAAACGTAAGAACTTGTATCCCAAAACAATTGTAATAATTGTGTTCAGTAAATATTAATTAATATATACGTAATGCCGGCTACTTTATTAGACAGCAGATCTCGACGTTACAAATTTGGACTGTCCAGAAATAATTTGCCATGTATTACATATTAGAGGGAGGCACTCTTGAAATCCACAGCCTCACAAGCTGGAGGTCTCAATTTCAAATTGGACTTTTAATGTTCCCAAGAAACTGGAGGTATAATTTTGACTTTTTCGGGAAGGTAAGTGTTTCATCATGCTCATTTAATTTATAATGGAATCATTAGTTGTTCTTTCTCTCCATGTTACATGTTCCACCCTCAGAAAACACCATACATCGAAAGTATCAGTTCGGCTCTTGTCACTAGTATTCACTTCCCATGTATTAAAGTACAAGAACAATCGGAACACCAATGAATTCACCAAACGTCTTTGCTGTTTTGGATCTTGCCCGGTTCTGCCTTATATTCTTGGTTTTAACCATTACAAGAAGGTACGACAATAGCCTATTCATTAAATAATGTTTAGAATTTGCAGTATTGTTGATTATTACGAGTTAAAGGGTGTTTTTAATACACGTTCAAACACATGAAATAATAAATTAATCTTAATTTTCAGTACAAATATGTTATAGCAATGGAACAGTGTACGAAAAAAATTGGTAGCCTTTAATTATTTTACAGTTTTCTAATGTAAGTTTCAGTCACACTTTCCTACGATTTTGGTTTCGAATTCAAGTTTAACCTAAATTTTTCTGGCAGTTTAATTAACAGTAAAAAGGAAAATGTATGAAACACCGAAAACATGTTTCGGCTGTTGCTGTGATAGGGTTAAAGATGGGCTTCAACATGACATTTTGCACTTGTATACAATATTAAAATAGTTGTCGTTTGTATACATTTTTCTTCGCAAAATCAAATTTTTCTTATGTTTCCTATTGTGAAATGGTACGTCATTTGAACATTTTCCGGCTGGTTGTCAAGAAATATGTTAGGTAATTAACTTTGGTTTTGTACGAGTGCAATAAAACGTTTCCAAGCAGCTTTCCTCTGGCATGCTCTGAGCTGGCGACATGAAACATCTGTGGTGTGTTGTAGTCATAGTGTCGTCCAGGCGTAACGCTAAGTGGCGTTAAGTCAAGGCCTGAGAGTGCCTCGCTATAACCTACGGTCGACATGAGTCTCGCTGTGCGTGGCAGAGAAGCGTCAAACTGAAACAATAAAATATAAAATACGACGCGTGTCTCCTGCCAGCTATCGCTACACGACATTCGGCTCGTCACAGGATTGGACACTTCTTGCCGTAGTATTTAATTTTTTTTTTTCTGTTTGGGTGTTTTAAGTTTCTCCATAAAAATTCAATACGTTTGTACGAGTTCTCAAATAAAAATACAAACCGGTCAGGTCTTATATTTAAATGCTCCCTAAGCATTCGCTTCAAGTTATTTCAGGAAAACCCACGATAAAGAAAAACGATAAAAAAAGGACATGATTATGGTGATAGTGATGCTGATAATCATAATAAATAAATAATGAACCGGAAAGATGCACCAGAAAATATAACAACCAAATAAGGATTTATCAAGACAGTAAACTCAATCATCTGCCTAGGAGAGATTTTCATAACATTAAGACTCAGAAATAAGGTCACGAGTCGAGGAATCACAAGCTGACCAAAGCGTTCGAGAGCACGGGAAATATCTATAAAAAGGCATGTTTAAATTATTACGTAGCTAAAGTGAGACATTAGTATGTAGGTTACGAATCGCAAAGCTCCACCAGAAAACAACAATAGATTAGAAAGAGAAATTATCAGAAATATTGTGGTACAGATATTGTAAGTATTGCATGACATGAAGAAATGTTGACTTAAATTATTCGTGAATAATAATCCAGTAAACTGTTAGTTTGGTGAGAAAAATATTTTGCAAGTCTTTTATAGTACTTAATGTTTATCGGCGTTCTGATACATATTTTCGACTTTGCCTTCGTCTAAATGTGATGCCGGATGCGCTTTGAGAAAACTGCGATAGGCATAATTACAATTTTTTATAGAAATTGTTACAACGTAAAACTATGCACAATTGTATAAACGTGTTCGTATACAAAAATGATTAATGTTAACACAAATAATGTTCCTTGAGGTTTTTTTGTGAGACGAACGGTGTCGACGTTAGAGCACTTTGAAATTCAGTGAATATGCGACATGGGTGCTAAGGCAATAACAATATTGTGAAATATACTCATAATTATTCAAAGTTAATCAGTGCTGCCTAAGTCGCTAGACATAAGAATGTTCTATCTGTTCATCGTGAAGTGGATTACAATGTTTGACAGAAGGTCCAAGGTCTCGCCTGAATTGTGAATGACAAGAACAATGTTTAAAATTGATAGTTAACATTTGTAGTCTGTATGCAGTACCCAATTTAAAATAAGTTACCTTTTGTCATAGTGGCAATACCTTGGGGATGTTTGATGATCAGAATAATTATTGTCCAAGTGTAGTCTTCACCTACGTAATATTTTTATGTGTATCGCAGGTTCCTTCGCAGGTTTCGCAAATTTTAAAACAGTTCAGCCCAGCGCTTCTGTCGCCAGAACTCTCTTTGCAGCCCTTCTTCCATTTTCAGGAAATCAGCTGCAGAAGTTTATCAAGAGCAGAAGAAACTAATGTGGTGATCGGTAAGAAAGACATTATGTAGGCCAGTGGTAGTTCTGTTTTTTATGACGTAGTATTAAGGATAAAATGCGTATTGTGCAGGTCTATACATATTTCAAGATTCTGCGCAAATACTCTCATATCTGAACAGGACCACAAAAACTAAAATTTTCGCCGTTTTCGGCAGCGTAAAAATAAACACCAGAGATACGTAGACGACCTCAAATGTGTATACACGTGTGTTACGTTATTTGAATGCTGTTCCTAAGTAGATATAACTTACACTCGCTGAGCAGTTTTCGAATAATCTTGTAACGATCAAAGTCCTGCACACGGCAAGGCGAACTGAACAGCTACCTCAAGGACTCGGTCTACAACGATTTTAATCATTATGTTTTTATTTTAATATTCGCACCAGATTTTTTTGACACAAAATTGACTCAATTTTACTTATTAAATTTTTTTTATTTCTCATAGTTTTTGCGTAAAGGCACGTCAAAGTTTGCATGTTATGTTTATAACGACGACATTAAAACCTACTGGCGTACAAAACTGAAATATTTCACAGTGAATAATGATGTTGTGGCTACTAGTTCACCTATACTATATCACAAAATAAAATATTTTTATAATTCTATTAAATTATTGAAGTTTTAAAATGGTTATTTTGAATGTCAGCAATTTTATTTAAATGCAAAAAAAAAATGTTCTTTGTTTTTATGTACGAAGAATTATCCATTGAATTACTTTCAGTTTTGTATGTCAGTTGGTTATAGTAGTGTATTAAGGGAGGATGGAGCGACAAAGCTGAGAAGTATCACAATTTTCGACGTAACTTTTTCCCCTCGCTTATTATAGAAAATCAAGGCTCGACAATCTGTAGATTACACTTTTGCACACCTTCTTACTTTATTGCGTAGTCACACACTTGCTTATTTTTGGAGCACTGATGGCAGAAACACTGTGCAAAAGTGTTTGTACTTTTACAAAGAAAATCTTTGGAAACCCATTTGCCAAAGAAATTCCTTGTAAAACTACAATGGTTGTCCTTGTAATAAAATACAAAGCATATGTTTGTAAAATTACAAGGAATAGCCTTGTAGTTTTACTTTCGAAAAGAAAAAAAATGAAATGCTCATTGTATATCATAAATAGCACTGAACTTATATATCAAATAACTTTTGAATAAAGGATGTATAGATGCAATTATTTTGAAAAAAAATCTCGTAGGTGCAATGTTTCGAACAACTCTTCCTGCGCGTAGCTTCCACGCATCTTAGACCATCGTGACTTATTTACTTGGCACTCATTATTTGTATACATTCAATGTTTAGTTCAGTAATAATTAATTATTTTAAAGCATGCAATTAATGTAAACATTCACTTCATTCCAGAAAAATGCTTTTCAGAGGTTGTGATATTTGCATAAATAATTTTCGTCGAACCTATGATTTTGGTAGACTGCACATCTTTTCTATCTAACAAAAAATATTGTAACATTACAAACTAATAATTATACAAGGAAATTTTTTCTACATCTCCGAAAGTTTGTACAACAACTACAAAGAGGTGCCTTGTCATACGTTACAAAAAATATATAGCCTACAGTGCAGGGGCTGTCGGTATATAAATACAAAGAATTCCTTTGTAGTATTCCAAAGTTTACCTTCATAAATTCTTAAACTAATTATATTACAAATGAAATCTTTGTACTTTTATAAGGATTTGTAACAAGCACAAAGAAAATACTTGTAAATTTTACAAATTTCTTTAGAGTGTAGGAAAAATGTCTATGTTTCCTATCTGCCATCACTGCTCCGAAAATAAGACTGTATGTGACTATGTAGCTACGTGATATAGGTTGTACAAAAGTATCATTTCCGGATTGTCGAACCTTGACTTTCGATTATAAGAGAGGGGAAAAGTTACGTCAAAAATTGTGAAAATTCATTGCTTTGGTTCATCATCCGCTTAAAACAGTAGCATGTAAACTTTGACATTGACGAGCCATTAGGCAAAAACTATGAGAGATAAATAAATTAAGTAACAGCAATGCTGCATCTCATTATGAGTCTAAAATAAATAAAAAAATCTGGTTCAAATAAAAAATAAAAACATGCTGACGAAAATTGCTGTAGACCGCTCCCTTAAACGCCGACTAGAGGCAGTGGTATTCGGTGAAAATAATTCTGCACCACTTTGTTTCAGTGACTCACGTGCACATCTGTAGATTTGGGTCATTGTCAGAAATTAGATGATTTCTTTCTCTTGTCATGGGGTTAGGCGTATAAACGATGATCACATACATGGGTGATGTAACCTTGTTCTGTTTGTAACAGTCAAATTAGCGACGACTCTGCACAAATCCACTGTGCCAATAACCATGTAGCACAGCTGCCGATGCGCATGTAAGGCAATGCAACCAAGTGGTGCAGAATCTTGTTCACCAAAGATGACTGTCTCTAGTTGCGACTTCCTCCTCCTCACTCACTCTCTCTAGGGCTGTTCAATGTACAAGAAGTGCGCTGTCAGAAAGGAGAAATAAGCGGCCAATGAAGTAGTGCTGGTAAGTTAGGAGCGCTGGTTGAGTCACTGCAGTGGAGAGAACTAACAGGGGAACACACGTGTCTGAGCAGGCGAGGGAGGTGACGCTGAAGTTAGATGTTCCCGCAGGACTAGCTTTACAAGTCAAGTGGGGCGGAGAAGACAGATTGTCGGCGGGAACACGGCAGCATCCAGGCGTACCGGAGAACTTGATACAGTTTCCTTGCGCCAGTACAGGCTCCTCGTGAGCATAGGGGCGTGTAGCTTCGTGTGCTGGAACAATGACTGTCTTAGCGCAGCCCAGACAATAATTATGAATTACTCGCAACCAATATGGCGTCTGCGTAGTTGAAAACCTGTGAAATATAGAAAACTCTCGTTGCTCAGGAAGGAAAAAAATACGACATTAATAAGGGATAGTCACTATTTATCATTTATGTATTTACAATCGTAAATCATTTCGTAGATTTGTTTATGAAAGATAATTTGGCGAGAACATGTAATATGCACCTCTAGATTGTCTGACGTCACAAGCACTACTATGATAGTTCTGTTACGGCGTCTGAAACATTCCAAACTTACTGATCAATATTCAGTTGAAGACGTTTTTACTTGTTAGACAACGACAGATATTTCATCAAAATCGTATTTACATAATCGACCTAATTGTAGTCCGCGTCTTAACGCGGCAGAAAAAATAATTAATTCCATTCTTCAAAATATATATAATTGAGACAACCAAGGCCCTCTTCTTAAGGGATTAAACATACCAGCAAACGTATTTCTTTGACGGGGGTGAAAAGGGTGAATTCGCAAACAAAGTGAAAATTCGTGTACTAAAACGTGTTGTTTTGTATGTATGTAAGTATATGTATATGTATATATATATATATATATATATATATATATATATATATATATATATATACTCATACATATACATATACACCGATATTAACTCACATTTATAATTACAGTTTGAATTCCACTTCATATCCCAA
Organism: Medauroidea extradentata; assembly: GCA_003012365.1. NCBI lineage: Eukaryota > Metazoa > Arthropoda > Insecta > Phasmatodea > Phasmatidae > Medauroidea > Medauroidea extradentata. The sequence goes on along the minus strand of PNEQ01033806.1, from coordinate 54,397 downwards.
TCTGTGGAAAAAGGCAATAGTCAAACCTATTTTTAAAAAAGGTAATAAACAGATAGTAAGCAATTATAGACCAATATCTTTGCTGTGTTGCTTTTCGAAAGTATTTGAAAAAATTGTTCACAGACCTTTAAACTTTTATACCAAAAATACTATATCGAACAATCAGCATGGATTTCAAGTTGGTAAAACCACTTGTACAAATTTGTTTAATTTTGTAAATAATTTATATGGAAATGTTACAGCTAGAAACCAAATTGATGTAATATACTTTGATTTAAAAAAAAAACACTTTACACGTGTCAGTACTCAATAATTTTGAATAAACTTTCTAATTTAGGTTTAAACACAACATACATTAAATGGTTTGCTAACTATTTTTCAAATAGAATGTTCACGGTAAGACTTGAAACAAAGTTCTCCACTTCCTATCATGTTTCATCAGGTGTTCCACAAGGAGGTAATTTGTCGCCTCTAATGTTTAATATATTTATTAATGACATAAGTCATGTTATAAAAAGTTCTAAGCCAGTCCTCTATGCGGTTGATTTGAAATTATATAAAAACATTAGCAATAGGAGTTATTATATTGATCTACAGAATGACATTCTAGCAGTGTATAATTGGTGTTTAAATAACCAAATGTCTCTTAATTTAGAAAAAACTGTATGCATTTAGTTTACAAGGAAAACGAATATTATTACAAACAAATACTTCATTCTTCATTTTAAAACATGAAATTAAGCGAACTGATTATATCAGTGATCTTGGAGTGATACTTGATTGCAAATTATATTTCCATCATCATGTGGACAGCTTATTTAATAGCTCTGTGCGTATATTAGGTTTAATAAAATCAATTACATATCCTGCAACTACGCCGGACTTCTGCTTTGTTTGTATTATTCTTTAGTACGATCAAAATTAGAATACTGTTCAGTAATTTGGAACTCTATTACAGCAACAGATTCTAAGAGAATAGAAAAGTTACAATGCAATGTATTTAAAACTATATTTAAACAGGTTCCCAGCTAATAATTCTAACTTTGACTACAATAGTGAGCTAAAAAAGTTCCAAACTCACACTTTAGAAACAAGACGTTCTATATATGATGCTTTATTTATAATCAATTCATTTCTTTCATATCACTCATGTTCTGCCATTAGTAAATATATCTGTCTTAAAGTTCCAAATTACAACCATAGAAGTAGTGGTACTTTTGGTACAACTAATAAAGAAATGGACCTAGTTAAACGATGTGTTCTAACGTACATTAAATCATTTAGTGAGTTTGATCCCTTCATTGAAAGGAAAATCACATTCCAAAATTTATCAAGACATTACAAAAGTTGAATCTGTTTTTCTTTACAAGCAGTTACACGGTCTAGGTTGGTTATAGATAATTATCGGGGTACATTGTCCCCTCTTTTTGTTAATGTCTTTCCTCTTCCTGTGTTTTTTTTTTTTGCGTTAGCATTGTCGGTCTATGTGTTTGTGTTACTGTTGCTTGTATAATAATCCCATTTTTGTACGTCGTTTGGAATTTTTTTTGTTTTTGTATGTCATTTGTAATGTTACATGTTTTTTGTATGTGTCACTCTGTTATTGGCCTCGGCTGTTGAGTGGCACAAAAAATCGGTATAATAAATAAATAAAATAAAAAAAAATATATATATATATATATACTCACAAACGCGTGTAACTCTTATGCTTAAAAAATTTCTTGTGCTTATTACGTTGGAAAGTTCACAGAGATAGAATTTAAGTAAGATATTATGTATAACAATTACTTGAAAAATTATTAACCTTTAATGAACATAAACTCACCAAGGACTGTGTATATTTTGTAATTTCTCTTTTACATGAAATGAGCGCAGTCCCACAAATGTACTGATTTTGGGGTAGTAATATAAATGATTACTAAAATAATAAAATAATTACTATTAATTGTTGGTTTTCATTATAATATTGTAAGGACAACAGAAATGCAATCCAAGGAACACTGTGGAAATAATAAAAGTAATTATAATATTTTTAACTGAATAATTGTGTTGACCTGAAAAAATGACAGAATATAATCAGTTAAGGTGATTTAACTCATTCCTCTCCGTCCGCTCGTGTTCCGTTTAGTTGACTAGTGCATGAGAGGTGCAGGGGAGAAGTATCTTAGTTAAATGGCCAATCCTAAGAAGTCCGCCTGGGTGAACAAGAAATGTGGAAGCTATAAGGACGATCTTGCACGCGTTACACGCATCACACTAGCCTCTATAGGTGCAAGTCACTGAAGTAGGGAGCAGTCGTTCAGACGCTTATACCTTTTAAATATTCTACGGTAAGCATTTTCAAACCTCAATTCAACCACAAAACACCAGTTTTCTTCACTGTCGACAACATAAAAGTAAACTATAGATAACTGGAGATCCTGTAATGGCTATGCAAGTGTGTTATGTTCACTGAATGCTGTTTATATGTTCAAATAATTTACGGACGCTGAGCTATCAACGAATATTATTATAACGGCTGAATATATACACACCGCTCAACGACCTGTGCAAGCAGCGGTATTAATGCACCTCAACTTTACACTTTATTTGTTTATATCAAAATGTTAAGAATTATAAGAAATGTAATAACAGATTTGAAAATCTTCGGAGTGAAAGTGCAATGCACTAGAGTAACATTTCGCATTGCTCTGAACATTTGGATAAACAATACGAAGTAATGAATATAATACCATATTTTGATACATGTTTACGTTATGATACTTCAGCGGCGACGTGCTAAACCTGATATACTATTTATAGAGATGATGGTCTATCGCGAACATTTGTTTGTGCTGACATACCTTTGAAAACACTGTAGTTTCTCGCAAAACGTATGGCTGGGCGATACACGACTCACACAACATAGCTGTCTGCGGACCAATAACAGACATTAAGTATTTCAATAGCGGGATTTTTAATGGCTCAGTCAAATAGGGTGACAGTTCCACGTACAGAGGAAGCCAGTGAGATTTGGAATAGATGAAAGTGTGTTGAAACACAGCAAACAGTCAAGTTTTCTCGTGATAAACCATCATCTCTAACTATTTACAATACTGTATAACACACGATTTGTGCACGACGAAATTCATGTATTGTTAATTTCTGCCATTTTCCTGCTCGCTAGTGCATTTTAGGAAAAATTTCTGTTGTAATTCGAAAATTTGGTAAACCAAAAAATTCTGTGACCCCAAACAGTTAACATTAGAGCGGTTCTACTGTACCCATATGCCACATATGAAAAACTTAAATATAAATAAGGTACGCGAGAGCATGGCTTGTGCGATCATTAAAGTCCCGGTTACTCAGAGACACGTCGGCTGGATTTCGTACTGTCCTCAGGAGCTTGTTCATTGGCTGCTTCAACAAGTGACTGTCTGGACATGAGATGGCTATTGGTCCAGAGTTCTCAAGGGCTAATTTAAACGACGGCGTACGAATAGTGAAAGCAACTTATACATAAAGGAGATTCAGATCCAACGTCTTCTCAAGTGAATCAGGGTGTGGCCTGGGAATGACCAGAATTATTTTGGATTTTTTAGTGTCAAGAAAGCCGTCGTTTGCCAGTTTGGCCAGCATTCAAGCCAGACACGCTTGAAGATGACTTGTAATGTATCTGCTACGATTGTGGCGCCCAATCAGCTGCACGTGCGAGACATGGGACAGTAAGGCATTCACGATTCACGACAGACACTGAAACAATCGCTTCGGAAATCACTCGAGTGGATGATTTTTCGTGACAAATCGTTTATTCGTCCTGTTTTCGCCCCTGCGCACGAAACAAATTAATTTTACGTTGCCCGCCAGCTATACGAGAAAATACATAAATAAAATACATAAATAGATAACGTCAAATGTCAAAGACGAGAGGATTAATTAAGTGTAAACGTCATGTAAACATTTGGTGGGTGGCAACGTTTATAAAATGAATAAATTATTGTAATTGAGAGCAAACTGCACAAATATGAAACTCGGTAACCAGTTTCTTAATCATTCTAAATTTACAAGATTAATAACTATATTTTGCAACTTTTTCAGGTTTACTCTCAACTATTGGATTTCTATGCCGCGTAATTATACAATGACGACCTAAAATATGTTCATCACTTTTAACAATCGAACGTAAAGCATATAGATTTGAGGAACACTACATGCAAAAAGAGCTCTCGTACCAATTTATGAATGTTAGTATATAAGGACCATTTAAAGGAATTTTGCGTACTCTCCTCTGAATTCGTTAAATGTAACACTTTTGAACAGTTATAAAATATTTGTGGCAAATTAATTGGCTTAGTTTATAATTGCTTCCGTCATTTGCAAACAACAGCATTCCCATATTTGTCCCATTGGCTTGTATCCACTCAAATATGTGTGGGACCGGTTGAAACGCCATCTGTCCCCATCAATACTGTCATCAGTTTGGAATGCATCGTCCAAAACTAAGGCTAAATGACAATATCTGGCTACGCAGGAATTCATAACGTGCCTTGTTCGGCAGTGTGTGTCGCAGTGTAATGTGGTGTTGAGAGCTTTTGGTGATGTGTGGACGCCGAACCACATTATCATGCTACGTATAGTTTTTACGTTGATCATTGTAATCGCGTCTATTGCTCCTCTGTGTCCACTAATCTAATTAACTAATTTTCAGCACCATCCTAGGAAACGTTCAGCGTGCGCTATTTTCATTTCGACAGCATCTCTTGAGTTGTCGGAGAAATGTAAACAACTTGTAATATTAATTTAACTATTACGTCTATTAACAGGCTGTATGGAGACATCTGCAATTACTAGTGGCTACGTAAATATTTTGGTCGGTGCTAGCGAAGGATGGTATATGAAATGTGTATGAAGCAGCACTGGAATGAAAAGGTGAGTTAAATGTGAGATAGTGAAGATAAAACGCCGATCAAAAGTGTTGACCACGTGTAAAATTCTGACTCAATGCCGCTGGAGTAGGTAGGCTATTCAGTGCGTAGATACGGTGTAACGATTCTGTTCAAAAATAGTTCCACACATGAATGTATTAAATTGAGATGGTAATTTTATTTTGCAGATATACATCTATATAAAAAACTATAGTTAATTATGTTCTCAAAAATGTTAAATTAGCGACATTTTTATGTACATATGCCGTAAATTTGAACTCAAATCACTCCAGATAGAACAGATGTCGTAAACTGGGTCAACCATCGCATTTTACGGGGTAACTTTGGGGTTGTTAAGTGAATAAATCAATAATTGGAGTCGAGTGCTTGGAAAATATATTAAATCTATTCTGATAACATTTTAAATTCTATTCACTAAACAACAAAACAACCAAAATTTTGCGTGAGAAAAATTTATCCTCAAGGAATAGTACCCAATTTTACGGTACATTAAAATATGCACAAAAGTTCATCAACATATTTGCGACGAATTAACAATTTATTATTATTATAATTGTTATTATTTTTATTGTTATGACTGTTGGATGACGATCAAATAACTGTTGAATGGCACTTTAAACTTAATGAGTGAAATAAAATTACATTATTATTATTACTATTATAATTCCTCGTGTAAATTTTTTATCTCATAATCATTGCAAAATGACATGTCGAAGTCAAAATTTTTCGTTTTTTATGTATAATAAAATTATCAAGATTTGTTAGAAAATTTATCCAGGGCAAATAAAATGTTTTGCCAGAGACTTACTTAGAAAAAATAAAGACATTTATTCGTCTTTACCTCCTGTAATTGTTTCAATGCCTGTAAGATCTTGTTGTTTTAACATATCTTACAGCTTTTACTTGGCACGTTATTGCATTATGAATTCACTCAATTGTATATGCGTGTGTGATTTATTTATTTGTAGAACAGTGCATCTGTTATTCTTCAATGTCATTATTCGAATATTATTCACTGACAAAAAAAAAAATAATGAAATGAAAGAACAATCACGAAAAATGTCGACACTTATGTCACATAATATATAATCGCGGCATAGCTATGGGGTAGTAGGCTACAGTAAAAGAAAATGACTTTTACGTGTACCTGAGGGGGACGATTAAATATCGCCTTTTATGATTGCAACGCAAAATTTGCACCTGCGTTGTGTCTGGTTGCGCTGCTTTGGAATTATATACTCGTGTGATGCCATAGAAAAAGCATTTAACTTGCTCTGCACGCGTGTTGCACTGCGCTTCGTCGGTGCAAATAGCAGGTGGCGATATTTAATCGGCCCCCTGCACGCATGATTCTCTACTGTCCTAACTTATCTTTCCTGACTACACTATATAAGCGAGAATGAAAGTTCAAGGTTTAGTGTCCTGTGCTGTTGTGGACGTACGCCATTACAATATTATGTCGACCCAGAAATATTAGAATGAGACTAAGAAAACACATGTGTTGACTGCAGCCAAACTAGGCTTGTTTTCTGATTTTTTCGTTTGTTTGTTTTTTCTTAGTCTCATTCAAATATTTCCGGAACAACATAATATTGCAATGGCGTATGTCCACAATAGAACAGTACGTTAAGCCTAGTTCCACAATTAAAAACTTAACAACTAAGAATTATTCAGTAAGCGTCAACCACACACACGGAACAAAGTCTTAAGTACACTGTACAAAATGTTAGTAATGTTACTCATCATATATATGGTAATATTCCCCAACTCGGAAGTTTCGCTCGCGCGTTATGTCAAATTGTTCTAGAGGGATTGCGCAAAAATGTAATGAAAAAATATATTTCCACTGGGATAAATTTCTCTGACACGTGTTGAGTAATTTTCCTTCACTTGTAGAGGTAATTAGCTTCCATTACATGTAGAGTAAATTTGCCTCAACTTTTTTTACAGTGCAATTCTGGTTCATAATAAATGTGTTAATTCTTAATTCCAACCAATAAGAACCCGACTACTCTGCTTTCTTCAAATGCGTGAAATTACTGTGGATTCCTCTATATATTTCGTCGCCATTTGTCCAGAATATCGCCAAGGAATGGTATAAATGAAATACTAATGTAAAAAAAATATGTTAGAAATAAAAAATTGCATCTCCATGTTCATTGCTTGAAAAACAGTTCTCGTACATCGGGTAATCACATTATACCGCGGCTGCACGTATGAACACAAGAAAATTTCACTTATTCGTAATGTGCAAATATAAATTAACAAATTTAAATTACTAAAAATATATACTCCAAGTGAGTTTTGAACCATCAACGTTGGGGTCAGCAAACCAAAACTTCACCTCTTTTTTTTATTTTATTTTTTTTATAAAAAAATGTTTGGTACAATGGCAAGACTGACGCCTCGCCACTGCACCAAACATTCCCCCCCTTTAAGTTGGTTAATGAATGCATTCCCCAGTAACTTTGTATTGTGTAGTTGTCGTTGTAATTGTAAGTTGTCTTTGGCACACAGACAAGACGAACACAAACACCCAGTCCTGAACCTGAGGAAGTGGTTGTATCCTCTGAGCCACCGGACAGATCGCGCAGATGATATTTCTAAACAAGTTATTTTAATGTGTTAAGCGTCTAAACTAGTACATGTAACAAACATGTTATATTTATGTTATTTTATCAAGAATTTCCATTAAATCAAACTAACATTTTTATAAATAATAATATGCCGTGTATACGAAACAGTAATAACTTATACTACGAGTTGTTCGCCAGCCAAATGGGTTTTTAAAAGCTTTTCGAACAGCTATTCTGTCGTTAAACTAAAAATAAATATAAGCTTAACTGCATTTTTTAGCTTGAAATGATCATAATGTGCCAAATCCATCATAATAGCACCACACCGTATTTAACGTATATTATTTAAATATCCGCCATGTTTTATTAACTTCCCGAATGCTCTGATTGGTTCATTCCCTTAATTCTTACGAAAAAATATAAAATTTCGCTATACCTGTTACTTCTTAAGTTAAGGCCCACACGCCACACGACCTCACACGGCCTGTTATGTTCTGTTGCGAATCGGTACGTTAAGAAACACACTTTCTATTCTTAAGTCAACTCTTAGCTACACGTCATAATTCTTAAGTTTTTAATTGTGAACCCAGCTTTATTCTGCCCCATTGCAAGAAATATTCAAAGACATTATGAAAGTTTAGTGAAGGGAGTATGTCAAGGCATAAGGGACGAAAGTGTGCAAACATCGATTTAATGTCATCGATGTGACGAGAACCCCGAGCAGCATTGCAACCTGCCTCTGATATTCTTAGGTCAGTCCTACTGTGTGTGGCAGGCACAGAACAACGAGCTGTGGGGGAGGAAGCGATGCCAGGTAAGCCGGAAGTCTTCAGGCATATCTGCTTCCCCCTGCAGCGCGGCGGGAAGATAGGGGTTATTAGAAACCCCGGAAATGCACATCCCTCGCCTCCCTGCTCAGCCTGTTATATTTTCATAAGCCGAGCTGTGGTGGGGGCAGGGTGGGTCGGAGAAGATGCCGCCACTATGAAATAAAAAGAGCTCGCTTGCAAGGAGGGTAGGGTGGAGTGTAGACTGGTCCAGGGAGGCTGGTATCTTCCCTCCAGGTGGGGGTGTGGTAGAGCATCCCTCCAGTCTTCTCCCAGGGGAGTCCTTCAACCCCTGTGAGCCCTGCTGTCTGCCTTCCTGCGCCCTTGTAGGGAACAACTTCCTTCTCTGGGAGACCCTGCACCTCTCGTATCTACAACTGTACCATCATTTCCTTGCCTACTACTGAGTCCTTCAGTATGTGTACCGTTGTACTTTATTCGACCGACCCTCGTCCGCTGAAACCTTTTAACATCGTAGGATTGATAGCTGGAATCTGCTGTCTACACCCACCTGAAGAGAACCAACAAGTTCCCAACATGTTAAAAGTGCGTATTTCTTATCTTTGTGAGGTCTTCACGTTATGTAATAAGAAATTGGTTTTTTTACCTATATGTCGTGCATAGTTGCAGATTGGTTTAGGGCGTGAAAACAGGACAAAATATCGTAATTTTGTACTTATATCAGATAGTGTTAGTTTTGTAGACGTTACTTGAAAATACAATTTCCTCTTACAAAAAAAATTCTCAGCCAATTTTTCCATAATGACATTTGTAAGACAAAATTTGCATGCTTTTCGACGCATCAATATAAAGCAATGAGCACTTCGATATCTTGATTGGTTCGATAGATATTGAGGAACAATCGAAAACACATTTCACGTATTTTCACCCCCTTAATTGAAGAATTTCAAAACGTTTTGAAGTCCTGTCATAGACATTTGTATACGTAACCAATAAAGTAAAAATCACGACGATAGCCAATAGTGTTTCAAAGATGTAGACAATCCATTAAAAAAAAAAAAAAAACACATTTTGCCCCTTTTTACTGCTTGGGGTCGAATTAAAAAAAAAAAAAAACTCTGAAACTACATTTTGGGTATTTACGTAAACAACATTTTGTAGTGAATGACAACTCTTTATCCCGAAGGATTCGATAGATATCGATAGTTACTCGGAAATACATTTAAGGTCTTTTCACCCCCTCACATATTGAACTTCGAAAAATCCTTAAATTGGCCAATATGCATTTTTATGAGTGTCCTATTAAAGTATAAATCATGATGATCGGCCGTCGGATTCGAGCTCTATCAACGTTCCTTCGGAAATACATTTCAGCCTTTTTCACCCCCTTCTTAGCGCTCGCCTCCGACCTGATGGGAACCCACACAAAAAATTTCACTATACTAAGTTCAGTGGTTTGGGCTGCAGTTTGATATGTCAGTCAGTCAGTCAGCGTTCATTTTTTACGCAAATATATAGATTTCTGTGTAGAGTAGCTGGAACTAAATTTTTTGAAAAATTTTAGTGTAAAAGGAGCATTATTACCATATCGTACGACATAATGGGAAAGCAATACGTAAACATGAGACATGTTATAATAAGTTTGACACCTGTGTCTGTCTGTCGTGGCTTCGTAGCTCCAGTACCGATAGGCCCATTCAGTGCTTTTTTTATGTGGCAACAAATTCTTCAATGCTTTTAAACTATATAAAATACAATTGTTGGAGCATTAGAGTTTAAGGAGCAGCAAAAATACTTAAATTATAAAATTAATAAAAAAATCAACGCGCAAAACGACCCTTAATAAGTAAGAAATAACTTTTAAAACTATTTTTGTACTTTTAAATGCGTCGAATACTGCTAAGTTAACCAATTAGTTTGTTGAAAATTAGCGAAATCGAAATAGTATAGAGCAAAGCAACACGACCAAATCAACAAAGTAATGTAACAATCCATCCAATGAACGTTCTTAAGACCATGGTCTCTAGTGTCTACATTTTAGCGATATTAATATTTTACGTCTAAACGAGAGCTTAAATCTGTCTGGCAGTTCTGTTTAAAAACGTCTTCTCCATGTTGATTGATTTTTTTTACTATGGTTTCAGTTAATTATGTAATTAACGAAATTCTGGGTAGTTGATATGTAGTCGAATCTGTATAGCTTCTTGCTTCGAAAAAAAAAAAGTAGCTACCACGGCAAAACAATTTTAAACAAAACTGCCAGACAGATTTTTTTATATCTGCTCTCGTTTAAGGTTAAAAAATATAATTATGGCAAAACAGTAAAAACGCTTATCTATTGGAATTGTCACATGTTATAATATAAGTTTTGTCACAGTTACTTCTTCTGTTATATGTTTGATATTTTAAACTGGGCCTGTTTTCTTTTCTTAGCAGTACATCGACACTTTTATGAGTGAACAGTAATTTGAATTTATAATTTTTTAATTTATAATGAATAAATTTAATGTATTAAAGATCTTTTGAAATTTTTTTTAAATTTAATTATTATGTCACAATTAACTTTTATTATTTCCTCTGGGCTGGCAGAAAAACGAAGGTTTGTAAAATAAATTGTGTTACTGTGGCTTTATATACTTTGCTTCACACAGGATGAAATATCTGTTTCATTAGCAGTACTGAGTCCTGTGGTCTGAGTGCATTCAGGGATAAGTTCATTAGTTTTCGAGTGTTTTTCTCTTTATCAGCGACGAACAATAATGATGCGTAATTCATTAGTCTCATAAATTAATTTGTATTTTATATACAATCCTTCCTCCTCGACTTTAATTTCTTTTATTTGTCTCCATAATAATTGTTCACCATTTTCGTTAATATTAAAGTTTTATCCAAAGGAGGGGCACAGTGATTTCACGTGTCTATTTCATTTGTCATAAATGGTGATCGAATTTACTTGGCAGATGGTGTGACTGTTGCCCACAGAATAGGAACGTAAAAAGGCCCTTCCTTCAACACATATTTTTATTTTTTTTTAAAATTAAATATACCGTAACAATAACACCTATGCTTTGGTCAGGCGTACCACGACCAAAATGTGAAATAATCAGAATTTCCTCGAAATGGATATAAATATAGATGTGGTTGCATTGTAATAAAAACATTGTAAAACCGCAAAACACATTTACATGGACTATTGGCATAAATGAGATATTAACCTGGAGCGCTCACACGTTTTGTAGGCGTGTCTACACGTAATATGTGTCCGACATCTGCGACAAGAGTACCTCTCACCCCTGCTTAGCAACAAATCTTTCCCTTCTTCTCTGTGGAAACATCTCCCAAACAATCAGCGACCTCCTGGCACAAAGGCATATTGTATCCCCAATCATACGCAATCCATTTATTCAATCGTTTTGAAATTCCGTACGTTTGACATTTATATTTATTATAATCGCATGTAAACGTTTCCTTAATGTATTTTTTTATTTACTGTTCTTTTTTATTACAGCATGACGTCCATCTTAGCCAGCCTACCAGCAACGTCCGTGGGCACCATGAAAAGGAGAGAGGGTCGGTATGTGTCTGTTTTATACGTCACTACCACATCGCTACACTGCCCTACATGTAGCCGTTACTTCCCAAAAAAACAGCTTTTTCCTACAACATTTTCATCCAAAGTCTGTTATTGGTAGGTCAACAGTCATATATAATTAACATCAAAACTACTTACTGGGCTATTCCCGATTCAAAAAATAGTTTCCTTTAAAGTACTGAAAATACCAAACTAGACTGAAGTTTATAGGACAAATTTTGACTAGGCCTAATTATTTAGTTAGTTCATACATATATTTATTTACAAACTTCCTGAATGAATGAAATTTCGCTTCTCAGTAATAAAAAATTAGAAAATTTTACAACTATGATACGAAATTCATCAATTTTTATAATTATTTAAAAAACTTGTTAATTCACTTTTTACACATATCTTGACCTGCGCCAAAATAATTTCTCTTCAGTGTGAAAAATTCCGTTTTTGTAAGTTAGTTAGTTTTCCTTTCTTGTATAAACCGTTTTATGCAAATTTTCTTTTTGACGTTGCCATCTTTCAAAAACTATGAAAGCTAGAAAATTTTAATTACTGTCATAGTAACAAAGCGTGGGAGTCTGCAAAACCTACCACATCTCGTACAAATAAAAAAAATTATAAAACAATTAAAATATTTCGTATACTCCCCCTTTAAATAAGTAATAGGACATTTCAAATTACAAACTATTTTTAGATTATTACTATCCCTTTATTTAAAAAATTTAACATAAAGTAAAATCAGGAATAAAATACGCACGGAATCGTGCAAATGTATGTAGGAGTACTGTCAGTTATTCCATTAACTCCGCAGGTAAAAGGCCAAAGTTAATTATTTCTGCATACGAGATAACACATTACACGTTTTCAGCCCTGGAATTTAAATGGGGAACATTGTTAAGAACATTATTTTTAAGTTGAAATTTAGTTTGAACATTAAAAACCCACCGTTCAACGGAAACGTTCAACACGTTTCTCACATGCAAACAATTCGGGGTTCGAACCCACCAGGGATCGAGCCCGGATCGTCAATGTGGCAATATCACACTGGACGGGCATAACCATTAACGTAAATTAGGTTTTTATTTTCGCATTTATGAAATATACTTGCAAACTGAGACGAACCCAATTCATCACAAAACAGTTTGTAACTGTCTGTGCACGTATCGTCATTATTGTAACCTATTCCGGTAACACGCTGTGTCACGTACCGAGTTCTGGTACCTCGTGCACTTGTTTCACGTCTTTGACCTTGGCAATGTGCAGTAATGAGCCTCTAATATGGTAACGGAACATATCGTATGTACTTCTATTATATATGTATGTAGATATACATATATTTATTTATCAACTTATGCATACACAAGGATGAATCGGGATTGAGCGTGTTAATTTCGTGTGCTGACAGCTCACAAAACTGTATCGAAAATTGGTTTTAAAATAGTCGCTAAAGTAAACGTACTGGGAGTAATGCTACCCAAAATAGAATACTGTAAAATTGCAATATTATAAAAACTTATAAAAAAACACTTAATAATAAATAACGGAACTTTGTTCCGTGTCTTATAATTTACTTTAGGCTACTTCAGCCTAAGTAATTCAGGTTGGTTATATTATTGGCCCATCACTGTTCCAATGGGGCAAGACACATTTTTTCTGCTTCTAACTTTTGAAAACTTCACTGTAAATTATGTTGCTCTACAGAATACTAAACAAAACCAAAAATTAGTAAAATATGTCGTCTTGTCGTACGAGTTAGACGTTTGAGAGAAAATCGTGTCTAAAATTAATGCATTTATTGTAACCCCTGAATCATATGCAGGCATTGCGACTTTATTGCAAGGCGTGTAACCAAAGATACGTCTGTTGCAACAATATGTTTGCAATGGATTCATCATCTAAGATTTTTAATGTGGATGGAGTAAAACTAGGTTCCATAATATGGCAAAGCAGTTGCACTCTGTGGCCAAGGAAACTGCATATTATATTGAAACCCACAATATTACAGCAATTTTAACCAAGTTTTACAAAATTGCACACCAATATAACCCCACAGATAATAAAACGTTAATTTATACAGTTGAACGAGTGCATCCTAAATGCTACACAAAGCATGCCTCCCATACAGCGATGAACGAAAAAAGAAATATTAGTGATGCTACAAAATGTGTCAGTTAGTATGCAGATAATGAATAGTATGTTGTCACTAGTAACAACAGCCCCAACACTTAAATAAATTTGCTATCTACTAATTAATATTGTTATTCAATGTTGTTGTTTGATGCGATATAACCACAAAAGTGCTGTCAAGTATTCAAAATTTAAAACCTACAAACGCTGCGACAGCAAACATGTAAATCTAAAAGAATAGGTTAAAAAATGCACAATTACCAAACATAGGCAACCTTCGAAAACATGACAATATCAAAAATTATAGAAACATAACGTGTTTGCAATGATAAGCAGTTAAAATTGTATATTTCAATGTCATCAAACAGTTAGCAGGTACCCGTGACACAGTATGTAATTTACGTATATGACATGGGTAATTCGGAAAACTCTATCATTGACCTGATAGTTATCTTGAGTTCCTATTGGCGTACTGTCAGGTACGCTGAACGTCAGCATAGTGCTATATCTGAACTGTTACTACTCTGGAACTGTTACATACACACAAGTAGTGACACACAAAGGCCATATTGGAGCGGAGTAACGAATAACTCAGTGACATAGTTTTAACGAATAGAGAACCACTGTGCAACGCAGTTGCCACATCAAAGATAAATGAAGGAAAGTGTAGAAACATTAATAGCATTTAATCGTCATTTGGATTTGACCGGAAGTGCACGCATAGTATCAATGTCCGGCATCGGCTGTCGTCGGCTGGGTATTAAGGCTTCAGTCACAGTCAAGCAAATTAAGAAAACATAAAAAGAAATGCTGTACTGTTTACGACTTAAGTATAGCCACGTAAAAAGTTCAATTGTAATGCTTGTATTGTAACGGAAGGTAAATATAATTGATATAATAAGAAATTTCACATTTTTATTCTCAGAATTTCATAAGAGCAAAAAAAATTAGATTCTATATGGCGACTGACGCCAAGCCTTAAGAATTACATTTACGCCAGCATGTTTGACAATCCACACGAGTTATTGCTGCAAGGCTAAGTGAATCACAGTCTACAGCAGTGCATCGCATAATGTAACTATTTTATCCAACTGCAATGTTTATTATCTGCGTTATTTATGATGCAGTAAATTAGTTTTAATTTATGTAATTTATGTGTTGGGCCAATTTTTAGTAGAGACAAATAATTATTCACTATCGATATACCAACTGAAACGTTTTTTAATATCTCTGATACATTTTTGAATCACTGCATTGGGGCTAGTTTGTGTAACAGTTAGGAAATACTCTTTGGGCTGTTGCGATTCATGTTGAATTATCGGTGGGGTTACCTGAATGTGGGATTTTGTGGTGAGCATTCCCATAATTTTGTTAGTTTTATTTTAATATTGCCGTTTCCTTTCCCGCAGAGTGCAACTGCTGCACCATATTATGCAGCCTACCTTTACTCCATCCGCATTAAAATCTTAGATGATAAATCCGTCGCAAACATATAGTCCCTTGGAAGGCAGGCAGGGCCAACCTCACATTTTACAAACTTTTGAGTGGAAAGAAAAATCTGTTAAGAAATTCAATTAAAAACCAACTCCAAAAACAAATAGCTAATACTATAGCTGTAGAATTCCAGGCCACTATGCTGTCTTTGATTTCTCTCTAGCTGAAGGGCCAGTAATTGGTTTATGAACTAATATTAAAACTGAGACGTTGACCCTTCTGTCTGCCCAGGATATTGTTGCAGCAGGCGTATTAGTTTGGTTACACGCATTGCAAGGAAGTAGCAATGCCTGCATATTTTTTTCAAAGGTTACAACAAATGCATTAATTTTACACACGATTTTCTTAAAAACTGCTAACTCTAGGAATTTTCGACAAGACGGACGACATTATTACTAACCTACCGAGCCTGTTTAATGTTCTGTAGTACAACATGAATTACTGTGAAATGTTTCGCAGTTAAAATCAGAAATAGTTGTGTGCCTCATCTGAACAACGATGGGCAATTAATCAGAGGCATGGGTACAGTGTAACTCCCCCCCCCCTCCAATTTTGTGGGTGGGGTACAGTAAATAATTTATACGCCCCTGAATTTGTGCTGCTGCAAAGCAGTTTTAATATGAGATTTGAACTTACTTCGAATTTTTATTAATTTTATGAAACTGTCCCTACCGTACTCTACTGTCAAAATCAAAATCTGTATCCTTCTGACTATGGTGGACATTTACATTCACCACGGGGGGAAATGAGGAAGGGCGGAAGCTGTAACTCATATTCAGCCCATCTTCTGCATAAAGGGAGAACTTTCACTGAGTTTTATCATTGTATACGCATACACAGTGTTTAATAGAGAATGGGGAAATTAACTCTATGCCGTCTACTCCATGTAACGTAGAAAGTATTCATGATAACAAATACAGAAAATAAAACAGTGATTCTCGATATGCATAAAGATGGTACGACAATTCATCTCGTTAGAATTGAAGAATGTAACCCGGTTTAAATTATTTATCGCTGGTCGTACTTACTTTCCGGATCGTCTGTATCGGAAGTTCACAATCTGAGTCCCCCTTCTCCTTCCCGATAATTAAGTTATTTTATCCAGTAAATAACGAATACAATTCTTCTTAAGATATTTCCGTACGCATCAATCTGAAGCAGACAACACTTCGATATCTCAACTGATTAGGTAGATATTATTGGCTAACCGATAACAAATTTAAGTGTTTTGTTCTCTTTAGGGGTGGAATTTCGAAAAATCTTACTTACATATCGTAGTCAGACATTTTTATAAGTATACAATTGAACTGAAAAGTAAGCCGATAACTCGTAGTCACAGTTAAATCTATGAACCATTGAAAAAACATACATCAATCTAGAGAGTTGGAATTTAAAAACATTCTTAATTTTATTGACAACAATTTACGTAATTACTATCACGAAGCGAAAAGTAGCTTTATATCTGGAATAAATGAGCGACGCGGCGCAGTGGTAACACGTTGGACCCGCGTTAGGGAGGATCTGGGTGTCGAACCAGCCATCCTGATTTCAGTTTTCCGTGGTTTCCCGAAATCCCTCCAGTGAATGCTGGGATGGCTCCTCAACAAAGACCATGGCCGACTCCTCTACCAGCTCATGTCATTGTACCAAGTTGTGTCACCGTCTGTAATGACCTGGCTGTCGACGAGATGTAAAGCTCACACACTCACGTATCCGTATCTCGGGTGATTCGAAATATATCAAGGATATTTCTAAAACGCTTTCCACATCTTTCACCCACTTAGAGACTGAATTTAGAACAATCCTTGAATAACATGTTAGAATATTTTATGGGTGTCTCGTAGACTTGAAAAACCAACTGGGTCCAAGATATAAAAACAATTCATTGAAAAAAAATTTTCAACTCTTATACAATTTTTTATCTCCGTAGGTGTTGAATATCGAAAAAGTCGTGATAATACTTTCCAGGAATTCGAGTAGCATCGTTCTTAAGAAACAGTGACATCTACATCTAAAAATTTAATGGTGTCGATGATTATATGTATAGTTTATGAATCTAAAACACATTTTACCAATTTTTATTTCCTTTTGGCGTCGAATTTAACAAAATCGTGAAATAGTATTTTGGGTATTTTCATAAGCAGCATAATCCTGAAGACAAATTCACTTAGAAACTCAAATGGGTCAATAAATATGTAGGAATAAACGAAAACCTTTTCACGTCTTTCCACCCCTTAAAGCATCGAATTTAGAAATGCCTTGAAATCACATCTTAGACTTTTACATAAGTATCCAAGTGACTAAAAAATCACAAACGTAAACCATTCGGTTCCAGTTACATAAACTATTAATATAAACCACGTTTTACCCTTTTCCATCACATTGGAGTCAAATTTCGAAAAATCTTAAAACTCCTTTTCAGGTATTTATGTAACTATTATTTGAAGCAAAAAGCAACTATATATCTTGAAGAGTTTGCTATATATGGAGAAATAATTTAAAACATATTTCACGTATTTTTTCCCCTTTAAAAATCAAACAGAGATTACGGATTTTTTAGCCAAGTATAAATATCGGAAGGCTTATTTAAATTGGTAAATTTTTGCAGTCAGTATAGATAAATTTCGCATTTGTACAGAATTATTATTTTATTTTAACGTTTGATTTATGTCTCGAATGTCTTCGTGCACACCAGTTTAATTTACATTTTGCAGTTAAAGATAAATTTAGTATAAATGCATTCTTAACCTAGTAATATGTATTTAGATGTATTAATAAATAGTTTCAAAATATAAAGTTGAATTATGTACATTATTGCACAAATTGGAACGAATTTTTCGTGCAAACTCAAATGTTTCCAAACAGCTACATTTTTACAAGCCAGTACATGTCAGGAGTAATGGGTTGCACGAGCATTTTTTTATGGTTCTGTTGTAAGTTCGCGTGACTGGTATACACACTGAATTATTACTAAATAAATTGAAGTAAGACATTTGAACAAATATTCTGCATACATAAATCATTTTAATATAATTGTATTAATTTTCATGACATAAAATTATAAATTACACCTTTAAAAATACTTAGATCTACGCCCACTCTATGGAGTATATTTAGGTTTAAAAACCTCTTAAATACCACCATTTTGCGTCTATAAACTAAAATTTTCTCAGAGGAGGACCTCCGGACCCCACCCCCCTTAAAAAATTATTCAGGTCCACGACAACTTCTACTCCCACCCCCCAACTCAAATACGTTCCAGCGCCCCTTTCAATAATGGGTATTGTCAAACTAAATTACTTAGACTGAAGTACAGCTAATTCTAAGACACTGTGCAGAGTTTCGTTATTTAATACAATATAGTATGTAAAATTTTGATTACAATGTAATTTAAATATCTATTTTCAGGTATTCATTACTCCCACTTTTTAATCTTTAGGGACAGCCTGAAAAAACAATTTTGAAGTTTTTTTTTAAGGTAACTATGACCACATGAACTAACACTTTGTCCTGACTCATCCTGCACATAGGATGTTCAGAAATAATCGCATAATAAGCACACGGTGCGAATTCGTGAGTTAAACTGGAGACGAAGAACTGTGTGGCAAAATGTTGACCGACGACATTGTACATGCGCAGTGTGGCATCAATGCACGGAGTAATTACTCTCTTGCGCTCCACGTACATGTACTATTTTATATATGTTAAGTCAAGTAAACGTAGAACCGTGTTTGAAATGATTAGGAATGTAACCTGCACACATCATATTATTATGGTCAGAACAGTTGTAGTAAGATAAAGAAGATATGTATGGAGCACAAGAGGAGACTAATAGTGCTGTGTTGCCACATTGTTGATGTCAAATATAATCGTAAAACATTTTGCCACGAACATTTCCGTATCCAATTTAGCCCAGGATTTACATGGTGTGCTTAGTATGGGGTTGTTTCTGGGCATTCTGTGTGTGGATGTGTGTGATGTATTATATATGCAGTTCGGGATAAAGTAAGCATTCAAAATGCCCTGTTAAAGTTCTGTTTTCAGCCAATTAGTATCTTTCCACGCGTGAAGGCAGACGATGGAAAATATCTAACTTCTATGGACATTTCACTTGATGTTTGCGCGCATAATATATATTGTACAGTTGGTAGGATTTTATACAATTTGATAAATACAAGTTTATCAATTACATTAATCAGAATTTTGTAGATGTAGGTTTATTTTCTTTCAGTATTGTAGAATTTAAATAGAAACATGCACCGAACTATATAGCGTAATTTCGCTGCAAACCATACAAACAGTAATGGGCTATAGTTAATGTTGAATTATAATTATATGCTGTAAGAATTAGTGATATTTAATTTTTAGTGCTCAGTTTAACCCGAACAGCCTATATATATATATATATATATATATATATATATATATATATATATATATATATATATATATATATATATATATATATATATATATATATATATATATATATATATATATATATATATATATATATATATATATATATATATATATATATATATATATATATATATATATATATATATATATATATATATATATATA
>PNEQ01033806.1:0-34214 GCA_003012365.1 Medauroidea extradentata | reverse complement strand
CAGGATGCTGCAAATATATATGTTATATACAGAATGTTGCAAAATTCCATGTCAATATTCTAGGGAAACAATCCTCACGTGTAGAGTAACAAAAAGTGTTATTATGAACATAGATCCAATAACGCACCGTTTCTGCGCAACAGTTGGCAATACATGACGTATGGTTCATAGCGCGTGGTTAGGATCATGTTGCTGAGGGGCATCATTACAGCAGTACATAACATGTTAATATGCCACACACTTCGCCACTAACACACAGACAGTAGGAACAACTGTGACACACACACACACACACACACACACACACACACACATATATATATATATATATATATATATATATATATATATATATATATATATATATATATATTTATATAAGACGTTGAGTCGTTATTAGTTGCTAACCCAGCAGGAGTGAATTCCTGAGGTCAAATAAATACGGAAACGGCAATACAGAATTGGTCCTACTGTGATGTATGACGGAGTTATACGACCTCAATGATGAAGGTGGGAAATGTGAGGTTGGACAATAATGTCTCAGTCATATGCAATTAAGCAACGCAACTCCGTATACAGGTTTAACTAGTGGTTGACAACCTCTTAATGCTTATAACTTTATAACCCTTGACTTGAAGTGACCCGACACAACATGTAGGTGATCAGCATGTAAACATTAGTAAAAAAAAGTCATCCTGAGAAAAACTGCTAACGTGAACCGTTTCTTCAGAAATCACATGTTTAGTTTGGAAGTGGTATTGTGATGGCCTGGGAGGTAGGCAGCCGGCAACAGTGTTGTGCTTGGCGTTTCAGTACACTACAAGACTCACATTCTTATTACTCGTTTTCTATTTTGTGAAATGTATTAGGCCTACTTGAAAAATAATAGTTTTCAATAACTTATTGGTTACATATTTTTAATTTGAATATATTGCGTAGTTTTACATCATTTGCTCAAATTCCGAACACATCTCCAAAATGCACGAATGTGACCCTCGTAATACGTGCACATACTGCAACATACAAGAATCAGCCTTTATAGAGCGACATGCATCTTGTAGTGTAAAACAAATTCATACTACACGACCGATACAACTCGTCATCTCAGGAGGGAAGTGCTGCTGGCCCTGAGTAGAAGATAGGTTATCGGTGAGAGGAAATTCACAGAGTACAGTATAGCCTGTGTTGATGCAACACTGTGGTTCAGCCAGCAGTAATAAGCTTTCCTTTACCGCCATAAGTAATCCACATACATTTAAATTCCAGTCTAAGTATATAGAGAATGTTCAATTATTGCAATATTTTAATTGGGCCATAACGTAATTGTCAACAGTCAATTTCGTTGCAGATATGAAATACACAACTGGACACTTTAGCATAAAGGGGCAAGAAATAAAAAAAATTTCATTGGCTGATTGTTCCGTGAAAACTCATGTGGGTTCGCATTACCTGCAGACATGTTTCAAAAGTAGGGACGTAATTTGTAACCATGTAGAAAATGTCTACAATCCGCCGAATCACACCACAATAAGACATCAGTACATTGTGTTTTCATTGTATTTGGTTTCCGTTTGTCGACAGATGTCCGCAATTTTTCACCATGCAATTGAGCTAATTGCGATTATCTTCAAATTCTGGAAATATTTTTTTCCTGATTTCTCTACAGCAGCTGGTGCACGTTTATTGGCCAGGTTCCAGGTTTTTTTTCACTAAACACGACTGCATTTATGTTTACTTCACAACGCAGTCTTCTTATTCTTCGTTTCTCGGTTAATTTAATAAAAAATACGATTGTAAGTGTCCATCATCATGAAATACTGTGATGTCCAGAAACTAAATAGCTTTGCGCTGTATCGCAATGCACCACGTTGTTATCAGATATTACAATCTTGTAACTTTGGCTACAGATAGGCTAACTGTGTGACTGAAATTTGACCAGGTATGTGTTGCGTCATTAAGCGTACAGCTACGCAAGGTGATTAATGATTTGCCAACTAGTTCGCATATTTCCGGCTTGACTAGTTGTCTTGATCGAGTAGTAGGCATTGAAAATTGATGAAACAGTAATCTAAGTAATATTGACACTTGGATGCAGTAACTTCTCAACCGTATACTCGTTAAATATGAACTCAAAGATAAGTCACATTTTCCGTCTACAGGTACTGCAACACATGAAAATGTTAAAGGCTGCCTACCACCCAGGCACCACACTACCACTTCCTAGTTAACATGTGATTTCTGAGGAAACAGTTCACATTATCAGTTTTGTAAGTGACCTATTTTACTAATATTTACATGCTGGTCAACTACATGTCGTGTCCGGTCACTTCAAGCAAAAGGTTACAAAGTTCTAAGCATAAAGGGGATTGTCAACCCCTAGTTGAACTATGAAGGGATGTTCATTTTGTAACATAATTTTTTGCTGTTGTATATCCCTACACCAGTAGCCTGTATACGAAATTTCGTTACTTAATTGCATATGACTACGATATTATTATCCAAGTTCAAATTTTCTACCTTCAGCTTTGAAGGCGTATAAGTCCGTCATACGTCACAATAGACCCAAAGTTGTATTATTGTTTCCCTAATTATTTGACCTCAGGAATTCACTCCTGCAGGGTTAGCAACTAATAACAACTCTCTGAATATGTACAGTATACATATATGTGTACTTACGTGTATATATATAGGAATATCACACCCACCGTTCTTCTACTCGCACATCAGCTGTACATTGTTTCAGGTTTCAGTTGCAAAGTGCGCGTGCTTGTAACTTTCTATACTTGTAAGCTTGTCTTTATTTAGTTTTACTATTAAACATTATTCTACGTGGGTTTCTGGGCAAACATCTGCCTTTCTCATCATTCGTTGATATTCTGACAACATAAGCCTTTACCCGAATAATGTACGGATCATCGGAACCAATTCATTCCTGCCTCTTGTATTTCACCAATCAGTGACGAACTCATTCCGTAGTTAGCAAACAATATTATAGGAATAGGAGGTTTTTCATTTGAGTACGCTTTCTGACTCCGCAAGAAATATTTTTTTGTAATATCTGAAATAAGTGTGTCACAATGACTACCATTTTGAAAATATGCTTCGTCTACGTTATCCATGTTCGCTGTTGAAAAAGGTTTAAAGTTTTAAATTTCAGAGTTTGCAGAAGAAAGGCGTTATGTAAGAAAATGTAATACATAGCAGTGGTGTAAACATGGCGACTGTGTAAGCATTCTGTAAATTACATTATTAGTTGTCTGTCTTGTTATCTTGTAATCACAATAACCTGTATAAGCCGTTTACGATAAAGTGAGCACTTATAAATACGGTCTAATCAATAAAGTGCAATTAGAAAATTTTCTGATATTTTCTCAAACTCTTTTGGACTAGAATTTATTAGTATTTTTGTCATGTTGTCACATTCTTTTTTTTTTTTTCGAAACCAACAATATACAATTAAACAAGTAAATGTTCCTATTATGCATGTGTGCATATATACACACATACATACACAGTTACAATATCAATTTTATGAAACAAATCAATATGTCTGTGTGTATTCTATTGCTTAAGAAATTTCGTTACTATATAGATTACTGGTGAAAGTTACTTTCAGTTCATTATACGGGCTATTTAATATTACTATAACCTAAAATTAAAGCTAAAATAAGTTTTCTCACTGTGCTTTGTTTCGTGTAAGTTGACATATGCAGTTTCAGTTATTTCGAGCAATATTTCTAGCTATTTTAAAATGAAATTCACCCCAGCAGCAACATCAGGAAGACCAGGTCTGTGTCGGCTACCTGCAGAACGCGAGGTTATCTAGTTCGCCAACCCTTGAACAGGACACTCTGTAACTGATTAAAATTGACCTTGGCGAATATCTTCAAGTGGAGACTTCAACTGGCACTCTGCAATAAACATGTAGTGAAACGATGTAAAAAAATTTCGCATCTTTATAAACGCAATTAATGGAGGTTCTAAACAAAGGATAAACACACTCCTGCCATGCTCTCGACTTCGCTATTTTTATAAAGAGATTTTATAGCTCCCATAAATGTTCGTATGTCGAGGATAACAACTTTACAATAATCAGTATTTCAGTAATAAAAAGAGGAATATATAAGCACGAGCATAAAAGGAGACATTGTGATGACGGTCGCAAAGACAATAAAACAAACTAAACGTTTCGTTTACTTAAGGCGTAACGGCGTTGGGAAGAAGCATAAATCTTTCAGCGTAATGAGTAAATTAACTTGACAGCGGGAATCGCTACTAAACCAACCTCGTAACAGGCCTTGACTTGTGCTACTATATACGGAGTTGAATATCTATCTTTTATTTGCTTGCTGAATGTTAGAATGGCTGGATGTGTAGTTATTTTTTTAAGGGCAGGTACGGTTTGGTTTCACATTCTTGAACTTGAGATTTTAAAGCCGCAATGAAATGAGAATGAAAATGTTACGGGTAAACGAGATCTTTTGTTGTTGCGGTTGTGAGAGAAAATGTGAATGCAAATACTCCACAAAAGTAGTTTCTTATTCGAAAAATAATATGGACACTATGAATTTTAATTTCATGAAATAAGTGAGACTATTTGCACGAGAATGTAGAGGAATGTTTCTGGCGAGGCGATGTGTTCAAGCCGAACTTCAGGATGGGGTTACAATTGAAAAAATTAAGCATTAAGAGTGTTCACATGGAATAAATGTATAATTTTATATTTGCACGACATAGTGTTCGTTTTATAGACATTACTTGTGATTACATTTCCCACTTGTAAAAAATTGTTTAACTCTCCCAGTTTTTCCGTTGCAGCATGCCAGAGTCAGAATTCTCAAGTTACGGGAACATAGTAATAACAAATGAGATATTTTGGGCGATATGCTAAACACAAACAACAGTTCTTTCGTATTTTTTAAAAATTTACATAATTTTCAGATATTTTTAAAAGAAATTGCAAACAAATCTCATTTTGTATCGCATTTTCATTCGGATAGCGATTGGCGAAAAATAATTAAGAACTTTTATAACTAGCTTTGATAACAGTTTTGATCGTTGGTGCTATTTCTTTGCGTCGTAGATGGGTAATGCTTTGTCTTGATTGGCTGATTACCCAGAAATTTCACTTAAGATATAAAATTTAATTATTTAGTTTAACGCTTAAGTAAACCTCACCCAAGCACACGACCTGCTAAGTTCTGTTAGAAACAATTGCACCCATAGATTGACGCACTTTCAAATCTTCTGTATACGTCATAACACATTTGTTATTGGTTAAGTTTTCAGTAGTAAACATACCCTAATGGGTTCTTTCGAAATTAAATACTCCCATCATGCCGCCCCATAACACTTTGCCCGTTTCTTTCTTTTTTTTACTTCTTACCTATCTCTATCTCCCGTTGTAACTGTGGTATTATCTTCGTGGCCCGGCCTGGCCATTATTTGAGAGCTTGTTTATAATTCCGCTTTCTACCCACAACACACCGTTCCTCATTCACTCCTTTAATCCCACGCTGAGATTCATATATCGCTTGTGCAAGCTTCCATATCCGTTTTTAGGCACTTACGAAAACCTTACTTGGTCTACTCATCAGAGTAGACAATTCACTAAAGTCGTTAAGAAAGCTTTGTGCGAGTACAGTCTACCTGATTTTCAAAGTATGTAAATATTCAACTCGGATCACTTCGGCTAATCTGTGCTCAAGTCTACCCTGCTCGGAAGCAGAGTAGATAGCCGCCAGTAGACGAAACACACGGAATACCGCGCACAAAGTAAACAAACATGGCTGCCACGTCTGTGTTTTCGGTGGTTAACTCTGGTATATTTGTAGGCTACAGTGTACATTACCAGCACACAATTCTAAATTCAAATAATGTACTTCAATTGTACGAGTTCAAAAAGATATATTCCACTATCAGAACGAGGTCTACGGCGATTGAAATGTATCGCTTCTTAAGCTTTTACCATGTTTTTTTTTATTAGCCGCCTGCGTACAACTCTTGGAACTTTCTTACGCTTGGAAAAAGCCGTTATAGAATCGACAACTGAGTAAATCTGATAACATGAAAAAATACCACCGAATATAATATTATACCTACTATGCTTTTGTAAGCGCCTTTTATCACAACTCGCCCCCCTCACCAGCGTCGTCGACTCCCCAAACTTAATTTCTTCCCTGCCCCTCCACCCCGGGCCTCACCCTCCCATAACCCGTCGTCACAGTCGCATCTGACCGCCGGTGGAGAAATAAATGCATTAACTTTTCTTTTTTTATATTTTTGTGCGCAAATTACATTATTATCTCAAAAAGAGTAACGTGTTTACATTTTCGAACCTTTGTTTGCAAGCCGGAGAAATATATAGGCCTATCTTTTAACATGTATTAATAATGCTTTCCGGCGCTCGGCCGGCACATGCAAACGTAACCTAAAATATTCACAGGACTGCACGAAATGTAGGGCATGCCTGAGTTTATGTAATTGAGGAATTTAATTTAATTGGTTAGACAATTAAATTAATTCCTCAACTCCTTAGAACCTCATTTTATAGTATAAATTTTTGCCAATACTTACATTCGTTTGCTTTGAATTTTCTCTTACCATTCAGTCCTGACATTTTAGATATAGCTTTGGAATCGAACGTCAACTGAGAACCTCTTTTCTCGATTTTATTTTAAGAGTTTTAAAATTGCTGATTTTTTAGTTTAAAAAGCAAATAAGAAAATGCTTCTTAATTTACTATATATATAACTAGCTGGCCGGCTGTGGCGTTGCCCGCGTGAAATTAATGAAATGTAAACAGTAACTCTGGATAAAATATGTGATGAAGGCATTTAACAACTACCGTACTCAAAAACAGTGAACTATAATTAACTGTCTTAGCTCAGTATAAAGAGCGCGCGCAATATGCTCGTATGGTGTCATAGTAATTCCCATCGCAAAATCTTGCACGGGATGCGAACCCGTAACCCCACCCCTTCCACACCACAAACTTTAAACAATACCTGAGTGAATGTTAAAGGCAGGCCGTGATAATTCTTTTGTACGTACAGGCTAGTCCAAAGAAGTTTTATTTATGAGTAGGTTGGCAAAAAGAAACGACTGTTGAATTATTTCTCCGTGATCATTCTCTTTTTTCGGGAGACTAACATTGTACTGCTTTTCACCTACTTAATTTTCGAATATCATAAAAACCAGAATTTTATTTCTATATATTTAAATAACATTCATTCTTATCAAAAAAGCATCTCGATATGTCAACGGGTATAAGCGGTACAGATTATTATTTGAAATCACATTTTATTGTTTTAACAGCTTTCAAGGACGAATTTCGAAAAATCCTGGAATTTTTTTTATATATATTTACGTAAGATTTATTTTAAAGCAAAAACCATTTCAATATTTCCACTGGTTTAGCAGATAAGTGGGATTAATTTAAAAAAACCACATTATATTTTTTTAAGAGCTTCCAAGGATGAATTTCGAAAAATCGTAAAAATACTTTTTAGATATTTACTTACTAAGCATCATTAAAAAAACACCTCACATTCTGAAATTGCTTAGGAGAAATCACGGATTAATGAAAAACACATTTTACGGCTTTTCACCCCCTTAATTTTCGAATTTCGCAAAATCGAAAAATTTGCGAATATGCATTTCTTTGGGAAATATTATGATGTTAAAAAATGTATGATAGCATTCCCGGTTAGTGAGATATCAATGATTCTTTTCAAATTCATTTCACCCCTTTTCACCCCCTTAATTATCGAATTTCGATAAATCCTTTCACAGTAGGTGCCTACGGGGCAAGTGGAAGCTTCCCTCAAAATTTTAGGTTCTTTTGGGCTGTGCGTAGATGAGTAAGTGAGTGAGTGTGTCAGGACACTTCATTTTTTATATTAAGATATTAAATTATTACTCCCAGCTGTAAGCCCGCGTCTTTTATTTGCAACGAGAATTTCCAGTCACCGTAAAACCCCGAAAAAAAAAAAAACAGGCAAATGTGTGTAAACTAATTTCACTGTTTTCCATCGGCGGTACCTGACGTTTATGTAACATTACGAGATATCTCTCGGAAAAACTTCAGTCTGCACGTCTAATTTGAAAAATCCCTGACCTAAATCGTTAGTTACTACACAGTTTCCTTGATATAAATAGCAAAAGCTGAATAATTTATTAGAGACCAAAATGTCTGGCTCCCAACTTTCGCCTCAGCTGCTTACAAACAGAGCCGGTGATTTTTTGGTGAAAAGAACTATGCAACATTTTGTGTCGATGCATAACTCTCACATCTGTACCTCTGCTTCATGGCTATTGGCAGAGTGTTTTTGTTTGTGCAAAGGCATGGCACATTTGACTGTACCAATGAAAATAAGCTTACTGCGACACCACACGTCTGTGATTTGTGGGTAGATTCATAAGACGTTGAGAGTTGAAAACAACCAATCACTGACCATGAAGCAGAAATGCAGATGTATACATGAGGCATTGAAACAAAATATTGCATAATTTATTCTATCACCAAAAATCACTGGCTCTACATACAAAATTTGTTAGGAAGTCTTCAAAGAAACTTGTAAACATTCTTGAGCAACGTTGCCTAGTCAAGTACAGCTGTTTCTATTGGGTCATGTAGTCGAAGGTTCTATTCTGTAACTGTTTCTTCTTAATCGTCACAAACATCTTAATCGTCATCAGCAACGCATTTGAAGCGTGGGGTAGCGGCCGCCTTAAGGTTCCTATCTACCTGCGCTTGAAACGCATTGCAGAGAGTTACAATTAACCATATTTGGAAGAAATATCTCAACGTGCATTACGTTTGTACGTATATGAAAAGAAAACACATTTCAAACAATCTTTCCATCCGTTTAAATATTAGGATCTCATATTGGAACCACGATTACAGGTCTCTAAAAATGGCTAAAGCTGTTTTTTTAACTGCGGTATCTGGGAAAATTCCAACCAGTTTCGAAAAACAAAATAGTAAAAATAGGCGCTAGAATTTGAACTATAAGAATTGCAAATAAAATTATACGGTCACCACTTAAAGTCGCATAGGAAAATGAATAATAGTAAAGCTCTGCGCACCAGTTGTAGGGTTTGCGTGTAGAGGCGATAATGTATTACATTCGCCGACCGACGTCGCTCTTAACGCTCCGTCGGTTTCATGCCACACACACACCAACGCAGCCTTCCTAGATAAGAACCTTAAGGGCTTGTTCCCGATTTTTTTTTTCAGACTGGTGCCAATAATTAAAATATTTTTTAACCAAAGTTTTGAAAAAATTTGAGTCAATATGCAATCACACGATGCACAAATTTGTGGACACGTTTTTTAAAATAATGTACCATTCGCCAGCAAAAAAATAATTTCCTTCATTTTTGCTTATTTTCACGACGTAAAACGTGGTAATTTGGGTAATGAAATCTAAAAAACCGTTCAGTATGATTCTACAAAAAAATTCAGCAACAAATTATAACATATAAGTGTCAAAACTGTGCAGCGAAATTTTGATATGATTATTACGTAGCAATAAAAAAAAATGTTTTCGAAATCACTGCAAAACTCCGTAACAAGGCCTTAAAGGTGTACAAGTGCGAAAAAAATCACAATTTTATATTTATATGAAATATTGTTAGGTTTATAGACGATACTTGTGAGTGTAGTTCCCTCTCACTAAACAATTTTAGCTCTCATAGTTTTTTCATAACGGTGTGTCAAAGTTATAATGTGCATGTTCTGCTGCCATGCAAATAATGAAAACCAGTTGGCTTATGTAAGTGAAATAATTCACAGAGCAATGATATGCCATGGATTACGTAATAAAACATTAAGAAACATCTTGCGAACTATTTTTATATTTTTAAAAAAAATTTGAATTTAAATTTTTTTGCCCAAATTTGGTTTTTTAAAAATTCAAAATATGGTATTGTGGGTTTTCAAATGTTTTATTGCATAGCTCATAATCTCACAGTGAATTATTTCATTTAAGTAGGTTGATTGGTTTTCACTATTTGCATGGCAGCGTAACAAGCAAAATTTGACTTACACGCACCGTTATGAGAAAAATTTAAAAGAGCTAAAATTGTTTTGTAAGAGGAATCTGTACTCACAAGTATCATCTACAAAACTAACGATATTTCATAAAAATATAAGATTATGATTTTATCGCACTTGAACACCCTTAAGAATGACCATACCTGAGACCCAATGACTAACCCTGTAAGTCTCCGCCTAAGCAGGAGAACAAAGTCAACTTAGTTTCATTTGTTGTGGATTTGGTTACGGGAAATGTTTATGTCTTGTTGCACCAAATGGCTAACCGTCGCTTATCCTGCCCAAGGTAAGTGCGGGGTTGAACGAGAAGATGTCGGGTGAACATTATGTCACGGGTTAGCTTCACTCTGGTTACTTTAGAAACCCCTTAAACTGAAATTTTGGCTTACCTCTCATACCCTAGTGGTATTTATTAAAGGGCTGTAAAACTCTCTCACCTCACCAACCTCGTGAACTTTCAAAAACGTGTTTAGTTTGTAGACTAAAACAACTGATATCGCATGCAGGCCAGTCTTTCTGCCAATAATTCTCCTTAACATTATGTATTATCATACTCGGCGTAGTATAAATATAATGGTGTGTTACGCGTGCACACAAACACCTACCATTTTTATTTCATTTAGTGTATTTTTATAAGATTCAGCACTAAGGTACATGTTCTTAAAAACAAACTCCAAAACACCCATTTTCGCCCTTTTCGGCGACGAGAAAGTAAGCTTGAGGTATCAGTGGTGGACTATGTTGGACAGGGCTGTACACGTGTTTAAGAGCATTCAAGTGAGGAAAACCGTATTTTTATATTTGTCTGAAATAGTATTAGTTATTTAGACTATACTTGGGAGTACATTTTCCTTCTGCAAAAATAATTGCTCATTTGGATTTCCCATAGTATCAATTGAAAGTCAAAATTCGCTTTTTTCTCGTTCTTATAAGCCGCCGCCAGAACAAATAAACACAATGACATGAAAAAAATTACACTGGAATTACATGCCCAGGCTACTGCTCGACGTACATGAAAATACGTTTGAAACAATTTCTGTATTTTAAAAAATTGCTTAATTTCAAGTTTTTTTGCTATTTTTAGCATTTTATACGTTTTTTTTTTTTTGTAATTGGTTTTTGTGTATGTCAATCAGTGGCACGTAAAATGTACTTTCAATGCAGTTTTTCCTCCCCGCTCCCGTTTTAGTTTTGTTCGTTCCTATTTTGTGGCTTTTAAGAACGAATACTATGTAAATTTTGACTTTGAAATGTCATTATGATAAAATTGTCAGAGTTTTTCGTTTTCTTTTTTTTTTTATGGAAAATAATTTATTCCCAATTAATGTCTATAAAACTAACACTATTGCATACAAATATAAAATTGCGAGTTTTCCTCACTTGTATAGATTTAAAGTTGTTTAAGTGCTATTAATAAGCTTCCATCACTGACGCAAGTTGAGTAGTTTTATTGTGAACCTATATGTGCTGACGTTCTGCAAACTGCCGCCAACCTAAGCATGGGGAATAAATGTTTATGGTAATTACGTCTCAGCCGTTCAAATGTAAAATTAACTTTTTAAATGGACAGTTATTTGTTTACGTCAAATCTATGGAAGGATACTGGTCTACAGGAAATGTTGTCAATATTTTATTTGTAACATTACTATATGAAGTATAGTTTTAAAACTGTTGTTATAATTTTACAAAACAAGCATATATTTAATCATTTTTGCAAATAATTTTATTGCAGAGTTAATTTATGACGTTAATATCGAACACGTATTGTTTGAAAACAGTTTTTCTTTTAATTGGTCTACTGAAATTAAAAAGTTTTAATTTCCACTCTTAATTTAACCTTCGTGTCTACAAGTTGGTAGCAAGTCGCCCTTGTTTCTACAGCTCTAAGATTAAGCGAGAGTAGATATCACAAGTCTGTTTGACAGTTTTGTTTGTTGGAAAGTATTTAGTGTACTAACTTTTTACAGACGTGAAATTATATTGTTTTCGCTAAGTAAATTAACAATAATTCAGTTTATTATATATATATATATATATATAAATATAATAAACTGATATATATATATATATAAAACAATAGCATTTTATTCCTTGACAAAATTAACCAACCTGAAGAAAACCATTTTGAACAAAACAGTGAAACAGATTTTTGACATCTGCTCTCATTTACGCTTAAAAGTAATTATCGTAAAAAATGTAAAAAGGGAGATGGCGGTAAGGGCAGTGACTGAACAAACTGAAGAAACGAAGCTCGAGTCTCGAAAATCTCTACCTCAAGTAAGCTTTTAGCGAAGACTTCAGGTTCTGCGTAGTTTACGATTCGCAAGGTTAGCAGGAGGAAGAGGATGAGGTGGAGCTGGTGGCCTTCGAGGTGCTTCCGAGAGATTTACTTCCCAATCTGATACGCCATTCCGGCAGCCGGTTACTGGTTCGCTCGCACCCCCGTCCCCTGCTCTGCCTCATCTGGCTGGTTCTTTTCTTGCCAGGCCAATTCTCGCTGGCGGGCTTTATCAGACGGCGCCCAAGTCCTCCTCAACTCCGGAGTGTGTGCCGCGCTCCAGCAGATTTATATCAGTTTATTTACGTGCTCGCGACACACTGTGAGTTATGTGGCGTGTTCCTGTGGCCCGCTGGTCCTGGCGAAAACACCGTCCCTCCTCCTCCCGATCTTTATTTTTGCCACATCAACCCTCTGACGTAACTCGGAACATCTTCACTCATTGGTGTAGCGGCAAAACACTGCACTTGCATTCGAGAAGACCAAGCTCCGTTTTCCATACCAGATATATTTGGCTTCGGTTTTTCGTGGTTTTACGAATCATTTCCAGGCGAATGTTCGAGTGGTAACTAAACAATTTTCAAGTAGCAATTTTTTTTATGAATTTAAGAATTTCTAATGGTTTACAGACTTTAAATTAATTAAATATTTGTTCAATTTTTCGAAACAAATTAAATTTTTTTTTGTTTAAATTAAAAATAATACGCACATATTTACATTAATTACTGAGTAAAAAAACTAGAAATATTTTATTACAATGTTATTCACTGTAACAAGTGTTCCTTGATGACAATCATACTCAATGAAACATTTCTCAAGAAAGAGACACTTCGTCCTCCTTCAATCAATACTAGATGTTTTCCTACCTATACTTCGAAATTTACTGTGAAATTTTAAGAAATTAGTATAATGCAAACCGTGTAGTTAATTTCCATTAAATTTCTTTATCACAGACTGATATCTGCTACAGTTATTACAGTGTTAAATACTTATCTACTCTGTAAGTATTTAGCGACTTTCATTGGTTTTCCACAAATTTAATTTATTGAAATGTAGCTTGCACATTTATTGGAATAAAAATGAACTTTGTCTCATAGAGCAATTTAGAAATTTCTATGACAAAATATTAAAAAGTTTTATTGTATTAACGACATCATGCAATAACTAACTACACGAAAACGACTTAAGGCAGAAAATTTCCCTCTGGGCTAATCACTTCGTTCTTTAACGAAAAGTACTCAGCCAGAAATACAAATAGCATGTTTCTGGCTTTTGTGCCATAGATGTCCTTGCAGAAAGTATATCAGTTAATGAATGAACTTTTTATTTGCGGTGTAGCTGTAAATGCTCTGCCGCATGAGAATAAGTATCTGTTGGAGAAACGTATTGTCTGCTTTGATGTAAAATAATGTCATGTATTTGAAGTCATGGAATGCCTTGAGGAAACTCGCAATTCGATAACAATCAAAACCATGTTCAAAGAGAAGCATCCTAATATCAAAGTGAATTTGTCAGATATTTTAGTGATAACTGTGAACTTGTTAGTTTGTTGGTCACAGGTAAAAATTTGAGTATCCGTAAAGCTTACAGCGAAGCTGAGTTGTCTACACTTTTATGAGGCTGCTGAATAGTGTGCACATAGGATCACGTGTTTCGCAAGAGATAAGTACTGACCGTTTAAAGGGAAATAATGTCCGAAAGAGGAAAACAAACAGCCTCATGAACTTGCTGTACCTTCGACTGTATGCAGAATATACAACTGCCCAGATTCATGTGCAAGAAACAATTTAAGAACAAAGTAAACAACACACATGTTTGCGTACAAAATACCAGTGGCAACGTGGCTACAATGAGCACATACAATGAAGGATTGGCGAAAACAAGGACCGGATGAAGTATGCACCCATATATTACTGGCGTGCTTCTGTAATTAACACTGTGGAGGGCAAAACTAAAACTGTATATGATCGTAGTTAATTCATTCCTTGGTAATGATTTTTTTTTTTCAATTACACATTTTATCACGTAGCTCGCCTTCCTTGAAATGCGCCAGGGGTTTCAGAATCCTATAAAGATAACTTACAAACAGAACCACATTTACAGAATTTACCAAGTCACTGAATAAGTATAGAGTTGTTGTGAAATAAGTGGCATTTTCAGATGGCTATGACTTTAAGAATCACCTGAAAGTTATCGTGGAATCAAAAAATTATCTTCAGTAACAGCACTCCTGTATGGGAAAGTTATAACTTTATATTTGCATTAATCAGTGTTAGTTTTGTAGACGTATTTCCTCGAAACATTAAGTAGCTTCTCCAGTTTTCCCTCAGTGACATTAGAATGGCAATATTTGAACGTTTTTACTTTACAAGCACCCACCTCCTGAAAACAAACAAACATAATTAAATGAAATAATTCACGGTGAAATTACATGTCACGGGCTACAGCTTGATATACATAATTTTTTTTATTTAATAACAATTCAGAAATTGGGAATTTCATTGCTATTTTAGTAATTGATTCAAATACAAAACTATCTCGTAAGTTGGTATCTGTACGCTTCAAACTGTAGCCGTGTTTTAGAGTGAGAGAGTGAGATATTTTGGTCAGCGCTTAACATCGAGGTCTTCAGCGCTGATGATGGGTGACATGAGGTGAGTATGGAGCAGTACCGGAATGAAGTGACGGGGTAAACGGGAGATCCCCGAGAAAACCCGCCGACCAACGGCATCGTCCGGCACGATCCCCACATGCGAAAATCCGGGAGTCGACCCCGGGTTGCCTTTGTGGGAGACGAGTGATCTGACCACTCCGCCACCGCGGACCCCTACGGTTTTAGAGATGTGTATGAAGTAAACATATGAAATGTTGACTTGGAAAATTCCTCGTGAGAAAACTGGCTGGGCAAATTATTTGTAAGAGGAAAACATACTCCCAAGTAACGTCTGCAAAATTAATACTAATTCGTACAAATACAAAATTACGATTTTTCCACCTGTACGTCTTTACGCATTTCACTTACACGGGTTGATTGTGAATACGACCGAAAACTGAGTGGGGCCAACCCTTATGTAGTAGAGTGTAAAGTTAAGATGGATTTCCACAGTGGAATTAGTTAAAATACCGAAAATTGTTACAGATATTCCAAAATCAAATGGACACAGTTCGGACGGTAATAAGACTCTTACCTGTCTGTATTACTTTGACAAGAATCATCCCACTTCGTAGAAAGAAAGGTGAGGGATTTGCAAAATTCCGTTTATATGACATTTCAAAATCCGTAACGTTGTATAGTAGATTTATGTTTGTTTATGAAAGAGTGTGTGGAATCAACGAAAAGGTTTTTATTAGTAAAATACTATCTGGTAAACCATACCCTCAAAATTAGTGACTGATATACAGCAGGGTAAACAAATCTCGCACTGCTACCAATGGACCACAGCGGTCAAGCAGCCATATTGCTGGCCTACCCACAATATGATCCGGGTTCGATCCCCGCTCGTGTCACTACGAATTTTAGCTTACGGAAATCGTGCAGGAACATACTGTTGCTGGTCGGCGGTTTTTCTCTGGGATATCCAGTTTTACCTCTCCCTGCATTCCGGCGCTGCTCCATTTACACAACACACGCCCTCAATCGGCTCTCATGATCATGACTGTAAAGAACCACTTAAGTATATCCATGCAATCACTTCTACACACGCAGGGAGAATGAAGCTACATCAGTGAAAAACGTACAGAAACTGTATATCTTTCATTGTATTACATGCTAGCAATTACTTCAAAGGCTCTATGAAACGGCTCCAATTTTTAGACAGATTTCACAAAGACACGCCATGTTTTACAGGTCACATCTAAAAACGGAAATGTTACGATCTACTAGGACGATTCGCTCGAGATCTTGTGGTTACACGATGGTTGTTATAGGCCTAAACGATACTCCACATTAGCTACCAGAAGAATATTCCAATAGGTAAAATCGGGTGACCGTGCAGGCCAGGGTTATTGTCCAACGTTGTCGATCCATCGGTCAGATAATATGTTGCTGAGGTACATGTGGACTAAGTGCACACGATGGCCTCGCGCACCGTCATGATGTAGAGAAATATGTGTTTCTTGCTTGTGATAGCACCTTATCTAAGTTCTCCCTCTGGATTTTATACAGATACAAAAGGTACTTATAACCGTCCATATGGAGTCAAAGTTCGTGAGGCCTTCGTACCATGTCAATACTGACACCTGTCAACAAGTTGACACCTAGTCACTGCTGTTTATATCAACGGATATTGTGGCATGTGGATTATCACGTCAAGACATGAATGTTGGGTAATTGTAATGACATCCCGCTAGAAGAAATCCTCACAAGGTAATATAATGTTCTCTTCGAAACCACTCACTTCGCGTCGTTGATGCAGAAACCAACCGGTTAACAGAACTTGACTAAGAAAGTCCACAGATACCAGGATTTCAGCCATCTTTAAATGCATTGGGTACAGCATCAGTTTGTGTAATAACTGCGCGATGGTGCGCTGACAGATGTTCAGGCCATTCGCGTTGTGCGCATACTGATACTGGAACTGTTATTTTAACTATTTGAAGAATTTATTCTTAGAAACCTACTTTTCAGACGTGACGCAGACGTCTAGCAATCGTTCTCCAGCCGTTCACGTGGGAGTTACAGTTGGTGCAGTGGTTAGAGCATTCTCCTCCCACAAAGGCGATCCGGGTTCGATTCCCAGCGGGGTCGGTCCCCGGAATTTCGTATGTGGGAATCGTGCAGGATCCTCCCATTTTCTCCACCCATTCATTCCGGTGCCGCTCCATACTTACATCATGTCACCCCTTACCAGCGCTAAAGAACTGGATGTTGAGTACTGACCAAAATATCTTCACTTCACTCACATTCACACAGTGATTGTACGAGCGGTACAGTGAAGTGAACGTAGTGTGATTAGGCTAATTATGTTCGGGTAGTGTTATTTGTGTAAGCGTAGTGCTACACGTGCTTTCGTCGTCACTGCACCGTGCACAAGACGCATGTTCGCGAGTCACGGCCCTGAACAACGCTTCATAACTAGGATGGTGGTTATCGCAAGTAATGCTAGGTATTTATTCCCGTTGCTTTTATTTCGTTTCTTGAGGGTCCTTATTTATCTTGGTCAGTGCTAATTTTGGTGCTCCATGAATTCGTCGGTGATCAGCTACACCATAGCACACAACAAGGTCAAACATGTTAGCATCCTTATAAGTTTATTAGAATTATTTAAAATTTTAAAGACTTACAAGTAACATTCTTATTATATTTTCGTATCACTCTATAGTGTCATTTATGATTTTTTTAACTTAAGTTATTAATATTTGCTTTCCTGTATTACTGATTGTGTATCAAAATTATGTATTATAATACATATCATGTTGAGTTTTGCAATCCTGTAAAATTATCATTCTGATATTCATTAATAATATTCGAAATGTTGGTAATCTGCACGCATGGGCCTGGATGGGTCTGGATATGAAACAAACTAATGAGTTTTGGAATGATCCTGTTCATGTCGTAGCAACGTGCTACTCACGGTATAGTGACGAGCAGGCGACGTGCAGACACCATGCTGACACCATGCTGACACCATGCTAGCGACGTGCAGGCAATGTGTAAGAAACGTGCTGTTATGGTGTGTAGGAAAAATACTATTATGTCGTCTGCACGAGGCGTTACCATTATGCCTGCACCAATTCTTCACAAACCTGGTCCATCATAGTAAGTTGTATCAAGCATGCCGGCAATGTGCTATTGAAGTGATGGAGACGTAAAAAGATAAGCATGAGACGTACGAACAACGTACAGACAACGTACTGTTTATACGGGCACGCAACGTTTCGTTGTAATGCTACTTTCACACACACGGACACACGGACATACAACACTTATACATACATAAGGTTCTAAGGATAGTAAATTAGTCTCATAGGTATATTTTGCCTTCGTAGTGTAGGCTGAAAAAAATATCTCATTTAATTACAGCGGTTCAGCGTATGTAAGTATAATACAATGAGAATAACCTCGTAACAATAGACTATCACCAAAAGTAAAAGTGCTGGGCAGTGATTTAATTGACTCCCTACTTTTAAAGTCATTATGTATAGAACATCACAAGAAATTGAAGAGACCAGTTCACTGAAGGTATTTGCATAAAACCTTACATAAATGCGTTACTGTTTTAGGATTTATTGTTAATAGAGGACAGTGAGATATAACTTCAAAGATTGATATACGTGTATAAAAAAACTAATGTCATGACTTTCCATGGTAACTTTTCAGTGATAACAAGAAATAATCATTGAGTGCCAAACTACAGAACAAGCATGTTATTTCATGTAGTTGGGATTAATAGATGATTACGTAATATATGTGACTATATTTACAGAACATTAAATCACTTAATTGTGTATCTTTGAATGAACAGAAATAAAATGTTATTTTCTTTTTAAATAAGAATGATACTAACATTAGAGTGTGAAAGCAAAACTTGGATAAATAGGCTACCAATTACGCATTATAAACAATCAAATCCCGACAAACAAAATTAGATACTTTAAATACTTCAAACAATGAGATGGATTATACTCTATATGAAATAAAACTGCATGTTGCACATGTTGTATACAAACAAGATGGCTTGATAAACATGGTGAATACGGCGCATAGTAATAGATCCAAGAAACAACATTAAACCAAACATAATGCTACATCAGCTTGGATAACTACTATCTCGAAGCATCAAGAAAGGTCCGACATGTTCCAGTAGAGCACACAGTGGCTTGGAATGATCAGTAAAATTTCAACCAACGCGAATTACTTTTGATGAACTCTTGACATCAAATGAAACTATCGTAGAATAAATACTGATTTACAGTTCTGGACACTGGTAAGAATTCCAAGCCGGTAGGGCCGCTACTGTTACATGTCACGTTATTTTCTGATAGTTACCGGTTTTATTGGTCTGGTAAGATACAAAACAAAATAGAAAGGAAAGGGAAGTAAAGAATACAAGAGCTGGAAAGAGTACGATAAATATTAATAATCATAATACGCTTAGGAAAAGCATAGGAAGACCCAATTCTTCCAAATTGTAGCCATTACTTTTGATAATATTATCATTAAATTAAAAAAATATATAAACTTTTATTTACATATTACTTAGCTACAAATGAAAGACTTGCTTCTAAAATTCTTTTAGGTTTCCAGTGCAATGTTTTTTATGACTTTAGAATTTATATTTCCGTTGCATAAAACATTCGTGAAAATTAAGAAAATTTACTATATTTTAAGCCAATTTTAACGCAAAACATTACTAAGAGCATCTTTTAAAGTTTTCATTGGAGTGAATGCCTGGGTGTAAGCAGTATTTTGCAGTTCGAGGCAAAGATTCAGAAGCAGTAAGGACGAGACAGTACGCATATCACACCTCACCATAGCCTCTAGGCGCAAGTCACAGAACTAGCATGCAGTATACTCCCAGACAACTAGCCTATGTGAGACTTTCAGTGGTGACTTTATCAGTTTGTGGCGTAATGTTAAAATATAGTTGTATTGTACACAACTCATTTCTTTTAAAAGATTATACATATCTAAAAAGGTCAGCAAAAATTCGCATTTTTGCCGATTTAGCTACAAATTTTTGGAAGACCTTAGTATACTATGTATGCATGTAACATCATTATGATGGTATTCTTAGCAGATATCACTAATACACTTCGAGTAAACCTGCTACGGCCGAATTCTTGCACTTCGTTCTGTAGTCTGGGCAGGTGGTGCTCCTGGCATGTTCGTTCGTTGTACGTCATAATATTTCTGGAGATGAGTAAATTTTTACCACGGGTAGGTACGGAAATATGTAAGAATTACATTACAGTGTGTTGCTATGAAAACCTGATGGATATTGTATACTTTTATTGGGTGAAACTCATCAAAACCAATTTATACCAGTATTCGGTAGAAATATAATATAACGACCTTTCGACTGCCGGTCAGCTTTAGGAGGACATAGAAATTTTCGATGTGCTAATAGCTGAAATATACAACTTACTGATTCGTTAAGTACTGAAAGACAAATACTGATAATTTTAAAAATAAAATAAATAAATATCGAGTAATGCGTAAGCCTGATGGCAGGGTATCACACATTGATGGACTTTCAAGCTGGGAGCCTATATATGTCTGCCGTTCCCAGGCAAATTACATTATATGAGGCCGTATTATGGAGCAGCGACGGAATGCAAGATCGAGGGAAACGGGAGTGCCCCGAAAAAAAAATCCACCAACCAACAGCGGCATCTCCCACGTTTCCCACACACGAGTAATACGAAACCGAACGTACCGGGAATCAAACCCAGATCGCCTTGTTGAGATGCGAGTGTTATGACTACGCAATCACTGTGGTCATTTTAAAATAATTAATTGTTAGGGAACACCAAATTCAAAAAGCAATAAGAAACAAGAAGTTACCAGCATTACTGATAAGTCTACTTTCCTCAAAGTGGGTGCAAGTTAACACTGAAAGTTAAAATCGGTTATATAATCTAGGATTTGTAATGATAATATTGATTTATATGTATGATGCACGATGTATGCTAAGGATATGTCAGCTTGCTAAGTAATATGCGAGTAACCAGTTTAATAAATTGAGGGAAACATTTTTCTGTGATGTCCTTCTGTCATAAAGATAAATAAAAAAAATAGTCGTCGTTTTCAAAATAATACAGATGCATAAACGAAATATACGAAAGTCAAGTCAGGTTTGTATGCAGTATATTATGTTACCAAGTTTGATGAAATTCTGAAGAAAAATATTATATTCTATGATATGTATTACTATGCTAAACACATAAAGATGGTTGTCATTTTGAAAATGTGAAGACAGGATAAACGAATTACACAAAAGTAAAGTCAGCTTTGTGTGCAGTAGTGTGTACCTAGTTTTATGAAATTCTGATAAATATTTCCTAAGATATGGGAGACTATGTAAAAATATAAAAATGGCAAACATTTTTAAATTTGAACTAAGTACACAATATTCAACTCAGCTTTGTGTGTATTATATGTGTACCAAGATTGATGAAGTACTTAATATTATTTCCTAAGACATGGAATACGCTACCATGCAAACAATATAAAAATGACCACCATTTTGAAATTATGCAAACAGGTTGAACAAAATACAGATAATTCATGTAAACTTTGTATGTAGTAGGTACATGTGAACAAATTTTGATGAAATTCAAAATTTTGGTTCCTTCGATATCTTGCTTGATCGAAAAATGTTAAAATGGCCGCCATTTTGAAAAATCAACGTGGCACAAACTGAATACATTAAAGTTAAGTCAAATTACAAAGCACTATGTGTGCACAAAATTTTATTAAATTCGGTATACTGGTGCAAAAGTTTTCAGGGACACACACATACACACAGTCAGGAAGGTGATTTCATAAGCTTACGTTTCCTTAGTATGTTAGGTTAATAAGAATTTAAATGTTGTACTTATATTATATAAAATATAAATTTTGTAAGATTAGTTTTTAAATGTCAGCAAAATTTTACTTCTCGTAGGCTGCAGTGTAACAGTAATTTTCGTAAATATCAGCTGGTGCGAAATTGTATAAAACTCAGTCATACAGTGACCTAAATAATATCGCTTTGAGTAGTTTGTCAGTAACGTTTGCTTTCCGTAAACTATGCACCTACAAGGATAACGTTGCACTAGAGATATAGTTGGTTTTGTTGCACTTTGGTTAGAAAAAGCAGACTGTGTAACGTGGTTAGCATTTTTAACCTCGCTTAAGTAGGTAAATATTGCTGTTTCTCAACATTTTGTGTAATGTATTTACACCTATAGGTAAAAAGCAGCCCCAGCTTATGGTATCTGTCTTAATTTACTCCTGTTTGTATTTCTGAGATTTTTACTCCACATTATTTTGATACATTTAGAAATATTCCTGTAAAAGTATCTGTAGAGTGTATAGATTTATATGATGTGCATAAAAATATCAGTAATTAAAGTCTTTACAAACAACGACAAAACATTCCTCGTCATCATTAGTTCTAATATATAGTATTGACAATCAGAATATGTACAAGCGTGATAGTAAAGAAAACAACAAACATCACTATGAATAACGTTATTCTCGCGCTATTCCTCTGTGAAATCACACTGACCTTTTCCTGGACAAACAAAATTCCCTACCCTTCATGGTCGGTATTTTTCGCAGTTGAAAATATCAGTACTAAAAAAAAAAAAAAAAAAAAAAAAAAAAAAAAAAAAAAAAAAAAAAAAAAAAAAAAAAAAAACGAATGTTGGCACCCATTCCTCTTTTTTACCCCTTCTTTTGCCACCAAATTCTTGATGCCAGAAAATACACGTAGCGCGAATGGTTTCACTGATTGCCTTTTTGACACGTGTTGGAAATCTCACCTGTCAGATCCATTGTCAGCAACTGAATACGTCTGTCGTAGATCACACGATCTGACAGAATCGATAAGTGGTACTGGTTTGGAATTTACAGCCGCGATCGTGTATGCTTGATTGGCACTTGTTTTAGGCTCCTGTCATCGCTAGCAACATTAACACAAATAATAATATTTATACAGTTATTTATTAGACAAAACGTGTTCTGCACTATGTTAAACATTTAAAGCAAGGTTTCCTTTATTTTAGAGTACAATGCAACTTGCGAGGTGAATTCGTTATGGTGTTTATCCCTGCTTGTTTATTTTCCATTTATAAATTTAACAATATTTTCACAAAAACTTCTAAAACATGTCATTACAGCGATTTAACACTAAACAAATGCCTTCAGTAACAGTCGCCCATTTTTATATATACGCTATACCGTATGACTATGAACAGAGGAGTACAAATTCATTATACGATTATTTGCGCCATCAAATTTCATCAGATGTAGTGGATTCATGAGTTTATAGCAACGTAATGTATTTGACCAGAGCGCAATAATGATTAGTAAAAATAGTTGTTTCTAAACATCTTTATAAAACAAAAAACCAGTCCAATTCGCATGTGACGCCACCGCCTTAAGAACACGAGGCCATGTTGTTTAAATACGCGATGTACTTTCACGTAATATATAGAAGAAAAGCGCCATTATTCTTCTATCACTTTGTTTGTGATTCAGGTAAGATTTGTGACATAAGCGAAGATTTTTTATAACCTGTGTAAGTAAAGTTCATTTTATGCTAAATAATTAAATATTTTTAGATGTTAACACAACTGTACAAATGATGAAGGCTACCTGTTATAGCATTTTATTTCAATTAATATTAATACTCTGTACACTTTTCGAATAAATACATGTCAATGTTAAAATGTTACTCTTAATTGAAATTAACCGTAACACAGGCAAATCACATTTAGAGATGAGAAAATTCACAGCGATATTTGCAACAGTGTACTTCATAATAATATAATAACAGCAATCGTAGACTGTTTTGTTTTTCAAAAACATTGTAACAACCCGCAAAAATGAACTTTGTTTCTTGTTGAAAAACATTTCATATTTTATTTGTCAGATAAAATGATCTTTCATGTAAAGATTGTATGCCGGATAGTATTAAACAAACGAAACATTATTTAGATTATATATATATATATATATATATATATATATATATATATATATATATAATGTTCGCATTGACCAACTAGGATAACGTAACTTTATCAATTTCTCTTCCTTCTTTGTTGTTGTATCCTATTTTTCCACAATTCCATATTCTCCACACGGTGTCATTTCCTTTCTTCAATCAACTTTCTTCTCGATTTATTATTTATTCTACCCCGAAAGACTTCTAAATATAGTGTTTTATTCTTAAAAGTTTTCTTTGTGTTATTTGCGATTCTTTGGTGTTGTTTCTTTATAATTTCCATTTTATTTATGTAACTAAAGTTATTGTCGATTCTTCTTTCAAATATACAGAAATATATTTTTCGTAAGCCTATTCTCACTTATTCGGTAAAAGTGTCCAAATAAGAATCTTCTTTTTTAATTATTGTGTATAATTTAATATCACTGCTATCTATATTTTGTGCTGTTCAGTGCCTACTAACGTTTGCCACAACTGAATCAGTTATTTCAGAAACG
Organism: Medauroidea extradentata; assembly: GCA_003012365.1. Lineage (NCBI taxonomy): Eukaryota > Metazoa > Arthropoda > Insecta > Phasmatodea > Phasmatidae > Medauroidea > Medauroidea extradentata. Next base: position 9,722 of record PNEQ01033806.1, on the reverse strand, counting down.
ACACATGTGGTATTTTTGTCAGTTTTGAGTCAGACGTGCAGTGGTATACAGGAATATATGCGTGTATATATGACTCATGTGCCATATAACCTCGCACGAAAAGTACACTTAATGACAGAGTAATTCAAAATCACAATGTACAATCTATATATATATATATATATATATATATATATATATATATATATATATATATATATATATATATATATGTGTGTCACTTCTGCAGTACTAGGTCTACAGAACTTAAAGTATCGTCTTAATTTGTATATTATGTTCAACTCCCTGATTTCGTATTGTTGTTACTAATATGTTCATAATATTTGTACTAGCTATAATATATTCCATTATTACAATTATTCGACGTTAACCAATTAAGTCCCAAATAAAAAAAGTGTCCGGTTTATTTTATTGGTCGAGACACCTCAGTATGGCAACATTATTTCCCCTTTTGTTTTTTTTTTAATTAATTAGTTTATATTTGTAGTTGCAATTCAGATGTGTACATTATTGTTTACAGATGTTATCTAACAAAACATCCATTATTTTCTGAACATTCAAAAAAGTCAAGTGACAGTGATGACAGCAGAGATGACAATATCCCAGTGTAAAGTAGGAAAGGTGACTTTAAAGTGAGAGATAAATATTTAAAATGTGAGCGTTAAAGTAGCACCGAAAACCAAGAACCATATATGTGCTTAAGTGCTGCTATATGTAATAAAATATGTCAGAGGAGGACAGGAAGTATTTGTGGAATTATTTTTGCTCTTTAGAATGCAGGCATGGGCAAGAGACATACTTGCAGGGTCTTACTGAAGTTAGATCACCTAAAAGGAGGCGAGTCAGGGGAGCAAAAGGAGAACAGGCTGTTTCAGAGAACGGCAATGCTTTTGAGAGGCAGAATGAAGCGGAAACCAATCATGAAAAAGAAGTTACCAGCCTATCTGATAAGCCTGCTTTCCTCAAAGTGGGTGCAATTTAACCCTGAAAGATAAAATACTTCACTTTATCTATGTACATAAATTAATAAAAAATAAATTTAAACGTATGTTACACGAAATTTACTAAAGATAAGTCAGCTTGATAAATAATATGGGGAGAAATTTTTCTGAGTTGAGATTATTAAAATTGAAAAACGCCGTTTTCAAAATATTACAGAATGATGAACGAGTTATGCACAAAAGTAAAGTCAACTTTGTAAGCAGTATATGTGTACCAAATTTGATAAAATTCAGAAAAATATATCTAAAGATGTGTGCGACTATACTGAAATGTAAAAATAATCGCCATTTTGAAAATATGAACACGGAATGAACTAAATTTACAAAACTCAAGTCACCTATCTATGCAGTATATGTAGCTATACTAAGTTTGACAAAATTTTCAAAAATATTTCGTAAAATATGGGATACTGTGCTTAAATAAATATAACAATGGCCGTTATTTCAAAAATATGAACACAGGATAAACAATATCCACAAAAGTTAAGTCAGCTTTATATGTTGTATGTGTGTACCAAGTTTGGTGAAATTCTGACATTTATTTCCTGGGTGAGAGATTTTTTGGTCAGCGCTTAACATCGAGGTCTTTAGCGCTGGTGAAGGATGATATGAGGCAAGTATGGAGCGGCGCCGGAATGAATTGGCGGGGAAAACGGGAGATCCCCGAGAAAACCCGCCGACCAGCGGCATCGTCCGGCACGATTCCCACATGCCAACCGACCCCGCCGGGAATAGAACCCGGATCGCCTTGGTGGGAGGCGAGAGGTCTGACCCCTCGGCCACAGCGGCCCCTTTATTTCCTGAGATAAAATACTATGCTTAAAATATAAAAATTGCCGGAATTTCAAAAATATAAACACAGGATGAATGAAAATCTCTACATCAAAGTCAGATTTATATGTAGCATATGTGTACCAGGTTTGGTAAAATTCTAAAAAATATTTCCAAAGAAATGTAACACTGTGCTAAAAATATATAAATGGCCGCCATTTTGAAAATATAAACACAAAATATGCGAAATTCACAAAAGTCAAGTCAGCTTTGTGTGTAGTAAATGTGTGCCAATTTTTATGAATTACCAATTTACAGTGTCTTAGATATCAGCTAGATCGAAAAATTTTTAGCGTCCACCATTTGAAAATATGATCATGGCGTAAACAAAATATATAAAAGTCAAGTCATATTACAATGTTCTATATGTGTGCAAAGTTTGATGAAACTCGGTCCACTGGTTCAAAAGTTTTTCTTTGTGGAGGGGGGGGGGGAACAAACGGACACACAGACACACGCACACACACACGCACACACGGACACACACAGACACATACAGAAAGGTGATCTCATAAGCCTAAATTTTCCTTCGGAAAGTATGCTAAAAACCGAAGTATTTTTTTTTTTTTACTTATAGTGATCAACTAAAAATTCCGCTGTATATATAAGAACATGTTTGCAAGCATACATAAAATAACTGTACGTATGGTTCGTAGTATTTGCGGTTTGCTCTGGTGTCAGCATAAAGCCCTCGTGACTTGAGAGATCGGGGTAGAAATAGGTAATACAATCAGTGGTGATATCTGCTCCAATTTTTTCCCCTCAAAATATGAGTTTAAGATGACACACTATGGGGAAAAGCCAAAAACATATTTGGTTGTTAGGTTTAACATGAAGTCGATGCACATGATGTTCATTAAGGATCATCCTGAATGTACAAACAAGGTGTAATGCCATTTTTTCCGTTAGATTTTCCAAGAATATTCTGACTACTCGGAAGTCGTGAAGTTGACTTGGGTTCCACGTATGACACATTTCCAGCAAAAAAAAGGGGGGGAGGCTAGAATCTGTATGCTAATGCAAAAATATATGTGGCAGCAGTACATATTGTACACAAATGAGGTGCTTAAATATTTTACACTAATTTAGAAACTGGCTCTCGAAATAGTGGCCAAGAAACTGTGGCTATATCGTTCGATTTGATGTAAAATCAACCACTTTAATCATGAAGAAATCAGTGAGATAGCTCCAGACGAAGCGTTCATCTTTCTATGCATGTACGATTAACAACTTCCTTCCTCAGTAAACAAATTTCTATTTTTCAGTGGTGATGCTGAAAGGAAAAATTAAAACCTCAACTGTAGGTAGGTATTACTCAATATTTGTGACAGTGGACGTTTTGCAATCATAATCCATTATTTTCCGGATCTTCGACATTCCTTCCTGCTATGCGACCGCGATTTCGGATGTATAAGAGTGATCAAGCGAGCAGAGAACTGTCTGAGCAGTACGCAGAACTCTTTTAACGTCCCAGTATTACAGGTAGATTCTCCATTCACAATAAATCAACCGATGAAATCATATCTTTCAAAACATGGTAGCGAATATTAGACAAGAAAACTTTATTTGTCGATGAATATATGCGTCGTGGCATTCCGAGAGCTCAAAAAGAAGGATTTATTATATCCACATATAAAAACGGGACACCAAAGGAAAGAGAGTGGCACAATATTAATAAACAGTGATTCAGACCACCTTTAGCTTCAGAAAGTCTCACACTAAACCATGTATGCCAACTGCGAAAGCCTTCACTTAAGTGTGCTCAAGTGAAATAAAATCATACTAATTTATATTTGTATGAAATATTGTTAATTTTGTAGACGATACTTGTGAGCACAATTTACTCTTACGAAACAATTTTAGCTCTCATATTTTTTTTCATAACGGTGTGTCAAAGTCAAAATTTGCTCGTTACACTGACATGCAAATAGTGAATACCAACTGACCTACTTAAACAAAATAATTCACTGTGAACCTACATAGCACGAGCTACGTAATAAATAATATAAAAACCCACAATGTATTACTTTGAACTTAAAAAAATATCATAAAAGTACAGTATAAAGTTGTAAATTCTGTAATTTTTTAAAATACAAAAACACTTCGCGAGAGTTTTTAAAATGCTTTATTTCGTAGCCCATAGTGTTTTACTTCACTGTGAATTATTTCACGTACGTAAGTAAATTGGTTTACACTATTTGCATGGAAGCAGAACGTGCAAATTTTTACTTTGACGCAACGTTATGAGAAAACTACGCCATCTGAAATTGTTTCGTAAGAGGAAACTGCACTCACAAAATTCGTGTACAAAACTAACATAAATTGATATGAATAAAAAATTATGAGTTATTCGCACTTGAACATCCTTAAGGGGCCTCCCTAGATAGGTTGTGCTTGTGTGTGTGAGGCAGGAGCGGTAAGGTTGCCGTTGACTGACGCATATAGAGCATTATCGCCTCTCCGCGCAAGGTATTCAGCTGGCGTGCAGTGCTTCACTATTATTTTTTTTTCCTATGGGACTTTAGGCAGTGACCATATTATTTTTTTTTTTTTGTGAGCAGCATGGTAAAAAGTCTTCGGCTTGTTTCTATAGTTGTGTTTTTTTAATCCGGTTGTTATTATTCCAGGTACGGAAGTCTGGAAAACCCCATTTTTGGCCTTTTTGTGTGGCCCGAAAATTTTGTTCTATTAAATGTTTCGAATTTTTAAAACTATAGGGATGAAGTTAAAAGTGTGTGTTCTTTTCGTAGTTATACAAAAACAACGCGCGTTAAATAGTTCGGTCAAATAAAGAATAGCCATAACTCGCTGCAAAGTCCTTGAAGCACACGCAGGGAGGCCCCTTAAGGGTGGGTACCCATCAGTGCAGAGAACATTCAAGACCTCATGAAACTGAAATACTATATTGCTGGATACAAGGTCTTCTATGCCAGTACTTTTAACTGGACTATAACCCTGGGAATTGATACACCTCTCGATTTAAAGGAAGATGATTTTAAAATGTGCCTCCTTCATTTTGCCTAATATAATAAGACCGTGTTGACGTTCTTTAACATGTGAGACATTTGGACATGAACGAGATGACAAGTACGAACTATATATAAAGTATGAAAAAGTTGTACTGTGTTTCGTGTAACTTTAGTATACTTTGACAGCTACTTTTGGGCAATAATTGTTCGTTTTTGTAGTATTTGTCACAATGGAAGATATTTTTACTCTTGTAATTGAACTTCATATTTCTAGTTCGTTATATTGTTCAGTAAATGTTCTCTAGCATCGTGGCACATAGTACAAAATATGAACAATTATTGTCAAACTGTACTGAAGTTATAGGAAACAGAGCATAGCGTGGCTCGTGTACAGACAGCGCAGTATCAATGACTGGAGGACCTGCGTGTTTAATTGCGATACAGCCATACTGTCTTTCTTCAACCGCCGCGCCGCAATTAATGCGATCTGGCGCCTGGGGCTCACTTCATTAATTCGAACGGCCGGCGAAAGCGATTCGATTCCTTAATTACAGAAGGGCTCGCTTGTCCCCTTCAAAGGGAGAGGGTTAGAGAACCGATGTAGGGGAGGGGGTGGTAGGGTGGTGTGGGCCACGACATAGCTGCAATTACGGATTTGTCGGGCGGTTAGCCATTGACACCGGGACGTTGCACATCCGCCATGGCAACCAACGGTACAGTTTCCGTTACTTATTTCAAGGCAAGCCGCTGTAGACTATCAGAAGAAATTTAAACATGAACATTTGTATGGAAGTTCGTCATTTTTCAAATTCAAAACATGTACATTCGTACTCAATTTTTTAGAGTTACTGGAAAATTCTTCCCTAAGTGGGTAAAATAAGAACTAAAGTTTGTATGGAAAGTGTGATATTTTGTAGTTGAAAAATTTGGAAATTGTTATTAGGCTTCTGAAGAATTTACAAAGTATGTAATAAAAATACATTTTGACTGATTTAAGGGTTGATTCATCAAAAAAATGTCACGGAGCAACCTAAAAACGTAAGTACAAAACAAGCATAAGAACTTGGAATGGAAGAAAGAGATTCAGGAATATTCTAATTGAAACATAAGTACTTAATAGAACTCTTTAACGCTCGATTTAAAGCGGTCATGGGAAGAGATGGTTAATCAAAAACTTGTAACAATTGAGAAAAGTCGTTTGGTTCCTGAGATGTTGCCGATTAGAAATCCCGTATGGACCATGACTAGTTAAATAACATAAATAAAATGAAATCCTCACTAAATATTTATGATTATTATTTCATGTATCATTAACAACGGACGAATAATAATCAGGAACTACTAAGGGCCTGTATTACCACCTCCAAATAAAAGATCTGAATAACTATCACGCGAATAAGCTATTCAGGGAATAATCAAACCCTAGTGTACTACAACCTCCAAATAGCAACCGAATAGTTATTCGTCATATATTCAGTATTGCTTGGTTAGTTTTTTCGAAGGTTGGTATTTAAATTCTAGTTAAGTTCATACTGTTTGGTAAGAAAAATAGCTTCGTGGCGTTGGTGAAATTTAGATGATGTATAAGTATAGATAGAAAAGACGTGGGATTTTTCTAGATATGCTGATTTACGAGTTATGATAACAAATAAGTAAAATATCAACTAATATTGATGTAATATGAATCACTGAGATAGTTCATTACTTCAATATCGAACATGTTAAACACCGGACGTACATTTACATTTAAGGTAGAGCTTAAATATAACCGATAGATGGCAATAACAATTAAATTAAATCACACGCCAGTACTAAATAATATATTTCAAAACATATATATGAAATAAAATGTAAAGGCTAAACAGATTTTTAAATTACTTAAATTAAATATCGTATTTCTAAAAAGCATTTATAATGATGCTCTACAATGTTACTATTATGGTTTCAATTTGAAATGTCGGAAACTTTGCATCCATGTCAGACGTATTTCGTAAATTATTTTACGTTATAAAATACTCTTTGTTCTATGCGTAATAAACTTTAGAACTTAAACTATACTGTTTGTTAGGTGTAAATAGTTATTTAAATACTAGCGAGCAGTTTTCATTGTTCCTTTTTGAACTATTTGGTTAAAGAATACATAGTTTTTGTGTTACCTAATTTAAAATTTTGTTAATGATTTGTTTCAAGCTGTTCATTTGAAATATACATTGTGCTGCCAGATCAAATTAGTGAAACTGCAAAAAAAAAAAAAAAAAAATTGCTGCGTGTACGATAGATGTTAATGGTTACGATAGACGAAAGGTAGGAATTTCATAGTCAATTTATGTACAAATTTAAAATGAAAAACTTTTTATATTATTATCTAGCTCCCGAGTTTAAGAATAAATGTTTATTACAGGCCTTGTGCTTATCTCAGTATTGCATTATTTTCGGTAAACATTAGTAACCTTCTGTTTAACATGACTCTAACCTCAACATGCCTCTGAAGTGGCAAAATGCTTGCCGCCATTTTATACCTATTCGCCGAATAAGAGGCTATCGGCTGGTCTGAGCACCAAATAGTTTATTCAGTGAATAGGCACCCGAATAGCACTATTCAGGAGCCGTAATACGCTCTTAGTAGCTATCCAGAGAATAAATTTTACCCAGGGCTTTATTCGGAGGTGGTAATACAGGCCCTAAGCAATATAGCCTAATTGTGACTCAACAAACGCTAACGTATATTACTATCTATATTATTTTAGAAATATATTTCATTAGATGATCATATAAGCAACTGTGTCACTACTGTCTATCGAAACGACTCGAGGTTAATATTAATAAAATAATTCTCTATCAAACTGTTCCCAAACTTGTTTTAAAAAAAATCGTCATTAATTAGGAAGGAGGAAGGGGTGTCAGGGGAATGTATTATTTAACCTTACCTGTTTTGTGTAGTATCTAATCACGAACATGAAGACTGTGTGTGCATACCTAGAATGTTGTTTAAGGGCGCGGTCTACAGCAATTTTCATCACCATTTTTTATTTTTTTATTTGTATCAGATATTTTTTTATTCATATTTTAGACACAAAATGTGACTAAATTGGCCTCTTATGAAATTTTTTTATCTATCGTAGTTTTCGCGTAATGGCTTGTTAAAGTCATATTTTGCATGTTTCCGTTTTAACGACTACACTAAAACCAACTGATAAACCAAACTCGAAAAAATCACAGTGGATAAAGACGTTGCAGGCTACAATGACATGCTCATAAAATTAAAGAATGTAAATTACTTGAATTTAAAAAAAAAATGCTGAAAATGAAAATAAAAATTTTAAAAATTCAATATTTTTTTTAATACAATAATTTTTATGTTTTAATTTTATGAGCATGTCATTGTAGCCTGCAATGACTTTATCCACTGTAATTTTTTTTTTTAGTTTGATATATCAGTTGGTTTTAGTGTAGTCGTTAAAACGGAAACATGCAAAATATGACTTTAGCAAGCCATTACGCGAAAACAATGAGAGATAAAAGAATTTCATAACAGCCAAATTTAGTCACTTTTTTGGTCTAAAATAAGAAAAAAATAGATCGCACAAATAAAAAATAAAATAATGATGAAAATTGCGGTAGAACGCGTCCTTAATGCTCTATCACAGTAACAATACAATACCGCTTGAATGTAAGTTAATGATTGCATACGCTCCTGAACAAGGGGTTGTAATTGTATACCGCTGAACGCTGACTGGCAGATGACATGAAGCGAACATTTACAACGGAGAAAAACGTGGTGCGGGGGTTGGGCCAACGTTACCGTCCGCCACGTTTTCCACACGCGTAAAATCGGGTTCCAGTTCATCAGGAATCGAACTCGGATCGCTATGGTGTAGACGAGTAGGATAACCACAAAGAAAAAAATGTTTTGTGGTGGCCACTGCGTTTTTCAATGTGGAACTAACCAAATTACTTTGAAGCAGTTACACAATTTTTGTGGCCAATCCAAAACTTAACTGGGAAAAAAACAAAATTGTGTTCACCTCAAACAAAATAATTGCGTGTGGTCTATAATGACCAAAATATTTTGTGGTTACAACATCGCAATTATTTCAGTGCATATCGTTGAGACATTAGATTTGAGTGCAAGTTTTTACTGTTCTCCTCAAAGCAAGGTACAATAGTGCTCAGCTCTAATGACGACCAGTTGTTTCTTGAACAAGAAAAACACGTTTTCTGCAAACTTGTTTACAACCAACGCACTACTAACGTTACTAGGATCAACTTCCCCTAGTTTACAGTAACGTATTTTTAAATGTAGATTATATTTTTCTAATGTTGTGTTCACAGTAGGGCTATTCTAATGCTGGACATAATTTTTTTGCGGATCATTTGTACATTGCAAAAGGCAATTCCGATTGTATTTTACAATTAGTTTCTTCACTTTACTTAACAAACTTTACGTAACTGTTCTCAGCCTCGAAGAAAGTATTGACTCGACATCAGTTTTCATATTGTATTATTATATTTTTCGCGTCTACGTAATTCTGAGAAGTAAAAAGTGAACTTTGCTGTTGCAGCCTAGATTCTATTTACCACTGGCTGCAGTACAAACATCGCAATTAAACTTTAAACGAATATGTATGCCTATATCAACCCAGAAAATTAATGATATAAATAAAAAAACGTAGCGAAGCTGGTGGTCCCACTTCGTGTTTGTAAGGTTGGTAAGTGAGTTTTACGTCTCGTCGACAGCGAGGTCGTTATAGACGGCAACATACAACTTGGTACAATGACAGCAGCTGAGAGAGGAGTCGGCCATGGCCTTTTTCCCAGTATTCGTTGGAGCGATTTCGGGAAACAACATAAAACCGAATTCGGGATGGCCGGAGCCGGGGATCGAACCCTGGCAGTGGCGCGTCCAGGAGGGGGGGGGGGG
>PNEQ01033805.1:65077-96771 GCA_003012365.1 Medauroidea extradentata | reverse complement strand
CAGTGGTTGATTGCAAAGACGATCACGTCAGTCTCGGAGCAGGGCAGCTTTGTCTCTTCTCGCATGTAGAAAACAGCTCACTGTCCATACGTTGTACAGTCTATAATCTGTTGACATGGCTCATTAGATGCAGGTTCATGAGCCGACAAACTGTGATATATGCCATCACACTCTTCATTGTACGTACGCAACATTACCCAAGACCAGTAGGAATATGTCACTTTGCTTAGGCCAGGCACCACACTCACATAATGATTAGCTGGATGGAAGGTCTCCATGTTGATGTGCCGGCGGTCCACTGCAAACTGTAAGCTGTTCAGACCTCTCATGATGTAGACTGGTTATTGTGGTGACGTCACATCAGGATCTCTGCAAGTAGTGACTGGATGCGAGCGATGACATCACAGAAGGCTTGCAGACATTTGCATTTACTGCGACAAATAATTTCTCCTTCCACAGTAGCACATTCAGGATCGGGTTCCTCCTCCTTAATGACTGCACACAAATTAAAGTTTTTATATCAGTTTATATAGTTTGTCATAAAGATGTTGCCAAATACACTTCACTCGTTAGCGGTAAGCACATTGTGTTCCAAGTTGTCTTGCCTCGGTTCATGATGGTGGTATGAAGATCTCCATTGCAGTATTCTGTCCATCGATTACTTCACTACCAGGTCGGCGTAGTTCATAGCTGATACTCTGATCAAACAATTTTTGTTGCAGCTGTTCATTTGCTTGAGTGATGAGCGAACTTGTAGAAACAGGCAGTTTGGTATCTGGGCGTAGGTGATGGATGGCACACATTTAAAAATTGCAAGGCACTGGAATTAATGACACATGATCTTCTTTGTTACACAGTATCCAGTGTTCGATTCCGTTACAGGCTTCCACTTGTTCGACGAGTCCTGATGGCTTGAAACTTACTGTGGGTTGTCCATCTTCAACACATACTGTCAGTGTAGGTGGTCTGAAACTCACTTTGCGGTAGCCGATGGTCACATCCCCATACTTGCCACTGCTTGCTGGATTGAATAAGACAGACATGACAGGAGAGCTGTTGTCTTCAAGGATTGGGACTCACGGCTGAACTGTTCTTACTTGTCCAGCAAAAAGTTGATAATGCGAAGAGTCTTATCATTCCCTATCGGCTTTGTTCCACCATACGGAGACTCATTGAGATTCTTCATTTCATCCTCGCTGATGACCTGCAAGTACCTCTTTGGAAGATGAATTTTGAATTCTTCATTTAATATGCAGGTGATGCTCTTTCTGTAAGTTGTGGTGACTAGCTGGAAATTGGTTGCGTGGTATTTCTTGCCGATTTCCACATCCTGGAGCTTCTTGTACTGCATGCCCTGGTTCAACTTCTCGATGAGTGCAAACATGGTGACTGGTGATGAGTAACTGATGCAACCGAGCTCTCTTCCCCTCTTTTTATACGGCCGGAACTTTGACGTCATCATGTGTCTCGAAACACCAGTTTCGTATCGCCAACACATTCTGGCGAGGGCAGGTCCAGCCCTGCTTGCATGCATCACAGGAGTGGGCCGTCTTCAACATTTGCAGAGATGGATATCCATACGTAGTTTGAAAATCGATAATTTTTGCATTTTCATTGCATTAAATGCTCAACCAGCGCTTCTGTTCTGGACCAGCAACAAACACAACATCATCATTCAGTATTTCGCCGAGCACATTATTAATTTCTTCATAATCTTCGTCACCATCTTCCCAGTGCAGGCCGTGGAAATGTTTTGTAAGTCATCTGTTTGTCCTTTTGCTTCTTATGTCGAGCATGCAGCGTGGAAACAGAGGTCTGAATTTGCAGCATTTTGTACTGTTGTCATAGTAGGCTATGCAAATTTCCTTAATGATGAACCCCAGTGGAGATGTGAAGCCCTGTACGTTTGCGAACATGTCGCTAGCAAAGCGAGAACTGAACTGAGCTTATGTCAGTATTTTTACCACATTATCTCGTGTGTTGTACATAGCCAGGCGGTCGTGAATTATGAGAGCATAGGCTTGTGTGTAGGCCGGTATGTTCTCTGCAGCAGTCATTTCAATTGGACAGTCTATTACTCCTGTGTTTATACGATCGTCTTGTTTGCTCACGTCAAACACTAGTTCATAAAATCATCTGGTTCGAGTGTGGTCCATGCTTCATGTAGGTAATATGATTGTTGGAAATCTGCAAACATTTGATATGCCAGCACGAATAAACCACTAGTAAAATTTGTGTTTAGGTCGACATATGGAAAACTTTCAGAGTTCATAAACACTTTCGCATTCTTTATCTTGATGTGATAAAACTGTGAGCTGTCTGCACTTATTGCATTCTGTCTTCCTGTCTGGAATGCAAGAATTATGTATCGTGGTTTTTCAGTTGCAAAACTTGATTTCACGTTCCAGTTCACATTTTGAGTTTGCGTAAGGCTCGGATATGTTTCCAAACTCCACGAGTGGAAAGCCACATCTATATTCTTTCCTTTCTCGACAAACTTTAGCAGTTTGATTCTCTCTTCCATTTTTATCTGGACGTGTGGTAGCAGCCACTCTATCGATTGCAACGAGAGTGTCACTGCCTCTGGATTTTCTGAAGTGTCCATTAGTTTGTATGTTGGCTAAAAGTATGACCAACTCTTGTTTCGAATTGACAGTTATATGCTTGTAGTCTTTGGCGAATCCCAGCAATGAGGAAAGGCGTACACATATTTCAAATCTTCCGCCTTCATACACAGGCACTTTATAATCAGGTTCGATTTCCCATCTAGCCATTTTGGCTGCAGGTAGTTGGTTGTGTGTTAGAGACAAATAGTTCTTCATGGTTGTTGAAATACCCACATCTCTCATTTGGTCGAACTCGACTCCATTCAGTTCATATGATATTTTGTTGTTCATTTGAAGCACTCCATTTCGAATTATTTTGCTTTTTGCAGATATGATATTTCCAGCCTTTGTTAATGTGCCCCTGAATCTCAAGTACGAATTGCATGGCAGCGTATATATATCCTAGTTTTGCACCGGTATTCGAACCTCGGACGACATCAGATATGGCCCTGGTAGATATGGTGTATATGCGATAAACTAAGTTCTTGTTATGGAATCCTCATAACTTACAGGCTCGGCTATGTTCAGTATTTCTTCTTCCATTCTTGCAAACTTTAAAGCCTAGTCTCTTCAAGAACACAATATTTTTATGTGTCAACACACTGGTGGCTTGTGTCGTACTGACCTTCTGCTTGGTGCGAGCACTTGCTTTTATATTGTTTCTAAAGCATAGTCCCATCTTTCCTGAGATGCAGACGCAATGTTATTTCTTCTTTTCTGAAATTAATAAGTTCATCTTCTTGATCGACAATGCGAATGATAATTTCCTGCACTTTCTTCACTACAATAGGTGTGTAAATAAGAGATTTTGGAACTTCGACCAGCTTGAAACCTGGTCGCCGCAAACTCGTGAAGTGTATTGTTTGGTTTACCATTAAGATATGAGCATGTTACCAGATTGCAGTTCACTCTTATTACATTCACTGGTAAAATATTTACCGGCAGTGATGACTGGTGCAATCTACCGCTCTTATAAATCCTGTGTTCGAACCCTAGCATCGATGCAAGTGTATCTTTCTCGGTAAAATCTATATCTTCGCTGCATATGATCTCTCTTTTCAAAGTGTTTGAGTTTCCACGCAAGACAAATTGCATATCAGGGGCTAATGCCTGCTTGAGGTAAGCTGCAATTTCATATATTTCATATGATCCGGTGGGTAGAGTTACCTCTTTTACATCATCATTTTGCATGTAGCGAAACTTGCAGTTTGAACTGTCCACATTCGGCATGGAGAAATAAGTTTGGAAATCTATTAGTGCTACAGACCACGAACCTTCCAAATCCAGTACTGAGAAATGCACGGAGTGCAGTTCCGAGTTCTTGCCCGTCAAGATTAAAGTTACAGACATGACTGATGCACTGGAAGTAAAAATGTTCTAATTTATAAATCACTCGCTAAGAAGCGAATACACAGGTGACCGCAATTCTACTGACATGGTGACTGCTCATTAAAGTAATTGTAGCTCAGTTCTGTATTGTGAAAATATTTGCACACTTACATCGGTGGACGAAGGTTTCCAAAACTATCGTAGTACTCGACATGGTTTCCAGATTTCCGATAAGCTACCCAGTGTGTACAAGGTCCTGTGCTATTATACAAATTTATGATTGCACATTCATTACATCTTGATTGTAATGGCAATTTATCTCTCATGAACACCCCCCTGAAATTAAGTATTTGTAGACTTTTAGCACACTTTTTCAGATCCAAACTTGTAAGAGAACAGTTAGGTAACCTGCTTAAGTTCGCTTCTTTCCTTTCCTTTTTTTTTTGGCAGCCACCTCTTGTAGGGTATGGTCTCAGGTAAAGTCCTTTGCCATTTGTTTTTTGTGGCGTTGAAGTTCTTGTAACTGCTTGCCTTGGTTTTTCGATGTATTCACTGCTTGAGTTATGCCACTGACTCCGCCAATTAGACCTCCAAGCTCTGGCAAGCCAGGCAGGAGAAATTGTAAGAAACTTCCTTGTTTCTTGGATGCTTTTCTTCGAGTCTTCTTTTTCTTCTGGTTGAACTGCATGCCCATTCCAAGCTTGACTTTAGTCTTCATGATCTTTGATACGCCCCAAGCAGCTATTCGCTCACCAAATTTTGATCCTTTCGATTTGGCAATCTTCTTTGCTTTGCCTGCAAGAATAGCGTCGGCAGTGTGCCTGTCTTCCAATTTGTTGCTTGTAGAGTAGGCTATATATCGTGTTCCTTACACACCTCATCCAATTTGTTGACTCCAATGTCACCATGTGCCAATCGTTTAGCAAGCATAGTTCCACGACCACAAAATCTGTATCCTGGGATATGTGCTTCGAATGGTAGGTTATTTATAAGCGCGTTGACAAGACCACAACCACTTTTGATCTTACTCCTACGAGGCATCGCACAACACTGATTAGCGAATCGATAAGTACCTCTGCTATATAGGTTTCGCGATCAGTATAATGGAGATAATCAAACAAAATGTTTGTCTGCCAATATGCATTACTGTCGAAGATGAAGCTACATCTTACGAATCAAAGCATGGAATTCTGCTTCCAAATACTGTGCATTGCATCATAACAGGTCCTTTAAACTGTGGAAAAACATGTGTGCTTCTGAGCTTGCTAGAGGAACCAAGTGGTCTTAGGTTCGAGAATGTTAATCTGTACTCGAAATCGCTACAACAGCCCAAGTACATGCGTCTATCGAAAATTTTACATGAAGTAGAAGGTCTAAAGTATTTTCCGTTCAGCGACAATGAATCAGTTGTGTCGCCTGGCGAAGCACTGCCGAATTCTGTGTTTGTATTCGACGATGTAGCCTGCGAGAAACAATCTTGCATTCAGGAATATTTTTGCATGGGAAGACATGTGGCAGTAGTTTCTTTCTACCTTTGACAAACATATTCCCGCATACCTAAACAGCTACATCGCGACAATGCCAACGTACTGGTTTTATTTTGTATGAGCGACCTGAACTTGCGTCACATTTACTCCGATCATGTCAATACAGACATGACTTTTTATAAATTCAAAGATGTGTAAGCATGTTGCTGGAGCAATCCACATGGGTTCCTTGTAATAGCTAAAGACTTTCCTCTACTTAAAGGAAGGTACAGATGTGGTTATGATCAGTTCATAATCGTACATCAGTGAGAGATGAGCTACGTAATCTCCAAACTTTGCCACAATGGTCTGAAACATAAAATTGAAAGTTGTTTCACGCCTACAGATGATGGTAACTGCAGTGCTGAAGGCAAACGACTTAAGAATGTCGTTACTCCAAGAGAAGGTGGAGATGCAGTTAACAATGCACATATTCAGATGATTAATGGTGATATGATTAGTCTAGTACAAAATGTGCTGGATAAAACATGTAATGACATTGCAAGTATGATAAACGACTTGGATGTTAAACTCCACACTATTACCACTGACATTGAAAATTCACTGGACAGGAAATATCATGCAATGGAAGAGTTAGTAAATGAAACCACTGGTGCAGACAAAGTCCTGGATGATGTTATACCATACCTTATTAAACTTGATGCTTCAATTAAAAATATTGAAAACATGATATCATCGGCTTATAATCTACCTCCAGTCATTGTTTTAGATGGGAAGAATAAACCAAACTCCAGACCGTCACCTAAAAAGACTATATAAGCCAAGAACAAAAACGATTCTGCATGCAGTACAATGTCTGATATCGTCGGCGACTTGCAATCTGTGATTAAAAACATTCGTGAGAAGTAATTGATTGCCAAACATGCCAGAATGGGACGTGATATGGCTAATGAGGAAGCCTTCAAGCCAATCACCGAGAGACTCGACAGATTGCAACCTACACCACCACTACCACTTGCAGTGGCAAAGACCGAACCTGGAATCGAACCTAAGAAGCAACTAGTTGATGATGAAGATGATTTGCCACTGTCTTTGTGGAAATAGTCGAATGGCTCAACTACAATGAACAATTATTTAGCTTCATATAAACCGACATTTAATGATAGGACATACAGTGTGTACAGACAAAATAAAAGTGGTATCTGGGTAACAAACAAATTTTTTCCTACCCAATGATGGCATTAAAGTGGAAAATGTAGTGATACAGCCAGCTGCAGGACTTGCTCAACTGCTGTTTGAAAAGAACCCTACCAGATATTCACGCAGTGCTTTGAAACAGTACAAGTGGTTGCTGAAACTTACCAGTGCTCACTTGAAGAATAACGACCCTGCCAGCAATGAATATAAGGATAGGACACATTCTAAATTTGACATTATTGCACAGTTGTTTCCCACTGCTGTGGGTTCTGGTCTCGTACTATGCAAGAAGAGAGAAGATGGACGACAACTAGAATATGTTTACTGGAATTATGTTAATGAAATTTTCGACAGATTGAGATTGCTAATGTCATCTCAACAGGCGGGAAATAATTCCCATGTGAATGAAATATCTAGCATCATCGAAGAATTACGTGAAGATGGTTACATAGAATGAGCCGTGCTGATATTGCTGTCGAGCCCCACAAGTCTGCAAGGAGAAATTATCCACGATGTAAAGTACTGGTGTTTGGTTTGAAGGACCTGTATCAAGCAGACTTGGTTGAAATGATTCCTTATGCTCGCAAGAATAAAGGTTTCAAATACCTGCTGACTGTAATCGACTGCTACAGCAAATTCGCATGGGCTCTACCTGTCAAACTAAAAATGCAAAGGATGTAACAAATACTATGAACACTGTCTTGCAAGATGGAGGTGCATCCAAGAACCTACATACGGACCTCGGAAGAGAATACTACAATCCAGCATTTCGAACCTTGATGTCAAAACATAAAATAAACCACAACTCTACACATAGTGGTATGAAGGCTAGCATTGTGGAGAGATTCAACCGCACCTTGAAAAATGAAATGTGGACAAAATTTTCGCCACAAGGAAGTTATAAGTGGCTGGATATACTGGACAAGCTTGTGTCGAATTACAACCACAGAGTACATCGGACCACGAAAATGAGACCAGTGGATGTCAAGGATAATTCATTGCTGCAATCTGTCTACAGAGATGAGAAGAAACTGGACGTGCACAAACTAAAGTCTAGAGTTGGAGACTACATTCGGATATCGAAGCAAAAAGGACAATTTGCTAAAGGTTACACACCAAACTGGAGCACTGAAATATACAAGATCATCAAGATTCGCCACTATGAACCAAGGACTTATTTTCTCGAGGACATGGATGGCAGACCTATCCGAGGAGGATTCTACACAGAAGAAATTCAAGTTACCAAGTTTTTAAACACGTATTTGATCGAGAAGGTTTTGCAGCGCAAAGGTAACAAAATGCTGGTGCATTGGCTGGGGTTCGACGCCTCGCATGATAGTTGGATATCAAAGTCTAGCATTACAGACTAGCGATTGAATAAATATTTTCGTCTTGTAAGCAAGGCTGGTCCCTAGTGTATGGTTACTCAACACAGTATGCGTAGAAACCTGCACAGTATGCCCTGTGATGTGGGTTGTTTGTCGCTGCCTCCACAGCACATGACATCAGCCCCTGCTAGTCATCCAGGCCGTGTGCTTGTCACGACCTGCACATCGTACGTGCGTCAGGTAGGCACCACATGACTCGGCCTGCGCACCAAGGCAGGCCAGCCTTCAGATTATCCTGAGATGTCGAGCGGGTCGGTCACATTCTGTGCCACTATGCAAGAAGATGACAGCCAGCTGACGCCCCGAGACAGGTCTCTTCTGCGGCGAGAACATCGGAGAAGGGGGATATCTCCACCACCAGCACCGAGATATGAGCATAGGCATTGTCCATCACCTATTCTGGAGGAAGATGAAACCTTGTGGATGCCGCCTACAGCTCCGTTGCCTACACTGTCCACGATCCAGGTCTGGCCTCAAGCCGTCGAACGTGTACTCACACCGGTGGCCTGGAGTGAGTATTCGCCAATATCACCAGCATCGTCAACTGAACGTCTGGACGAGGTGGACGATTGTGAGGAGGAAATAACATTGAGGAATGTCCACGGTGAAGTTCGCCTTCATCGAGAAGAGGCCTCTGCAGCACATCATACAGCACATAGACTACACAAAGTTAACTTTAATATTCTTCTGGAGGAGTTCCGTAGTCTAAGAAATGAAGTCAGACATCTGCGAGACTGTAAACATCGGGAATAAGATAGTTTTCTTTGTGTGTGTATATATTTCCTTTACTTTAATAAATAAGTTCTTAATGTGTACTCCTGTGTGTTTGTGAGACTTTATTTCATATGCCTGTCATAACATTTCTTAAAGAGCATCAGATGCAACAGTCCATGTACACGCAATCAATATTTACATTGCACACTATTACAAGGTAAAAAAAACTTAAGAATGTCATAGCTCTGTCTTGGGCTCTCGCAATCTCCATGTACATGCAATCAATATTTACATAGCACACTATTACAAGGTTTAAAAAAACTGAAATAATTATGAATGGCATAGCTCTGACTTGGACTCTCGCAATTTGTAGTATCTCAGTGCTTGCCTACCAACCCATGGGCCCGCAGGGGTGACTGACTCTTCAGAGCAAGGGGGAGGGGAGCCATAGTGGAGGGACTGGTCTGGGGACCGCCACTGTAGCAGAGATAGGAATATGCTGTGCACCAGATAGAGCAAGAGAATCACATAGGGGTGGGGACCAGATTGAATGACAGAGCATGCGTATAAAATTCTAGAGCAGGGGATTGGTCTGGGGAGCTGAGAATGCGGAATGATAGAGCAAGAGGAGAGGATTGGTATGGGGAGCCATGGAATGACAGAGCATGAGTATAAAATTCTAAAACAAGGGAAGGGGGTGGGGAGCCAGAGCAGGGGGATTGGTCTAGGGAGCCATGGAATGACAGAGCATGAGTAGAACAACAAATGGATGGGTGTTGGTCTGAGAAGTCAACAGGCCGTGGTCAATGAGGACAGAGTGGGGTTGGAGCTGGAATGACAGAGCATGAGAAAGTTACAGGCCATGGACGATTTCACATAAGGATATAGACAGAGTGGGGGTTTTATATGTGGAGCTGGAATGACAGAGCAGAAGGAGGGGGAGCCAGAGCAGGGGGATTGGAATAGGGAGCCATGGAATGACAGAGTAGAAATTTCTAGAAAATTATGTGACGTCATCAAAGGCAGGTGACACAATCCGATATGGCGACCAGAAGTAATGCAATCCAAGATGGCGGCCGGGTGACATCATCCAAGATGGCAGTCGGGTGACATCATTCAAGATGGCAGCCGGGTGATGTCATCCAAGATGGCGGCTGCAGCTCCCCCACTCCACACCCCTGCCCCCTGTGCCCCATTTTCCATCTACTAACTATAATTGTCCGTTGACGATCCGGATTTGAATAGAAGCCAAAAAATACATTCGAATATATATTTATGTCGAAATGTGCCTTCTATTTCAAAACAAATAAACTACGAACTAAACAATATAACATCTCAATAATTAAAAATACCAATAGTCTTAAATGCACTTGTAAGAAATTTGTAAAATGAGTGTCTTGCAGTCAGGCGAGCTACATCTTGTTCTCTGGCCTACCTCCTTGTGTATCATAACCTCCTGGTACAAAGTGTGAAGAACAGTGCCCTGTTTAAACAATGAGCTCGCCCTACCCTCATCCCATGAATGTCACACTTCCTCCTCTTCGCTTCTTGGTCACCGCACCATCACATCGTACTACTATCCATTCTGCAAACATTAAACTAATTTAATTTTTCGTTCTGAAGCAGGCACACTACAAATTTGTCACCACTCAAATCCAGCTGGGTTATTATCTCACGCATTACATTGAATCAACGAGTTACTGAAACACATAAACTGCAAGCAATGTCCGCTACATTTAATAAGACTCATGTAACCATATTAGAACAGTAACAGTTCCGAACCTAGCCAAAAACATTACTCACCAAGTGTCACTGATGCTTTTATTAAGATATTTTTCGCTTGTAAGTTGTGACAAGAAGTGGTAAAAATGTCGTTCCCAGAAGTTTTTACCGTAAAGAGAATGGCTTCATGAAATTTTGCGTAGCTACGATAGAGCAACAAAAATAGTTTAGGTTTTTAATAAGAGATTATAACTTGTATCATGTGGTCAAGCAAAATTTGTGACTCATAGTCTTCACAGCACAGAACTAATGAAAAAATGAGTACCGATCTTCATGTAGCTGCTGAATGTAATACTTTAAAATACATTTATTTCAAACACACACAGACTAAACAATGTATCCGAAAGAAATCACTCAAATTGGAAGTGTTAATTAAGAGTGCAGAATCATCAGAGATGGGGTTGAAATAATTACAGTAGTACCTAGCCGTTCGTAAATAATCGCATTAATTAATCAGATATTCGTTACCAGCGTGACGATAACGTAAAGTGAGTGAAGGACAGTTATTAATAACAAGGGAATGTCAACGAGCTCAAACCGTACCTCGTAGACAGTATTAAACAGCTTCACAAGCCCTTGATATTCAATATATATGTGTTGTGTTTCTGCACGAATCCTGAGGAAAATTATGTACAGTCACAATTTTTTGCAGAGAAAACTCAATGACCCAGTCAACCAAGACTGACCATACTAAGTATCGCCATACTGAAAGCCTAAAATTACGCAATCATGTAATGTCAGCACCGATTACACGTGGGCACCATAAGTAACAGACAGTACAGGGGGTCGATTCTCGAGTTGTTACGAGATTATTTCGAATTGACGAATTTCACTTACTAAATTTCGAAACATTTATCTCACTATGGCAGAATGGTATTCTTGAGTTGAAATTCCGAAGTGCAGAATCTTAGTGCGAGATCTTCCTCAGTTTCGAACATCCGGTCACACTCCCGTGGCAGAAATCTGTGAGTGAAAAGAACGCTCTACTTGTATGACGCACTGAACGCACCCTCTAGAGGAAAAAAATTGTTTGTTCTGTGATCGCGCGCAATATTCGCACGTGTATAAACGGAATTATAAAGAAAATATACATAATTAACAAACAATGTGTTTTGTAATGCAATATTATTGCGTACAAATAGTTACAAAGTCTTTATTAGGAGATATTTAATTCGCAAGTCATTTTATAAGAAATTCAGGACACTGCTGCCATCTTGCACCTATTTTACGAACAAAACGACGTTTTCTTTTTTTTAACGAGCACGGCTGTTTGCAAAGCTTAAATTTGCTACGTAAGATTGTTTTTGTATTGCACACTTCTCGTAGGTACTGAAATTTAAGTCACCACAAAAGGAGTGATAACTAAGAGTTGGTTTATTGGTTATTTCTTGAGCGGAATTTTCTATACAAAATTTGGGTTAGTAAAATCACAGTAGGTCTACAATGTATGGAACTTCGAATAATTACGTTACAACGATTAAAAAATATTTAAATTCGTTGATAAAATTGCAAATAAGTAAAGAATTTGCTACATAAAAAAAACGATAAGAAGGTGATGCGCCTCGAACCTATTTTCAAAAATACTCAGTGCAGAGCATTTAGCCAAGCACCATTACCACTACACTATAGTACCACGTACTCTTCGTCCCTCATTATACATATAATAATGTTCTGTGCAAACATGTAACGTTAAATGCATGTTTCGTGATAAAATTAATGATTCGTTGCGATCGTGTATTATAAAATGAACAAGCATAGTATTAACATCATTTAAAAATACGCGCGGGCACTCTGCAGTACTTTAATAATTTATTTAGTCTGTTTGAAAGAGTGAGGTTGTAGAAATACACGGTAAAAGTGTCATGGCTGCCGTCTTCAAGGCGTTACGGAATCGCATTTCACGACCCCAAGAGCATGTGAAATTTTTCCACATGGAATAATTTCATTTCGAAGTTATTTTCACTCAAGAATAGCAAAATGGAATCCATTACGAAATTCCGAGCAAATTCGCAATGGAATAATCTCGCATCATTTCAAGAATTGGCTCCCAGAGTCCTTTTCAATCTTCATCATAATGTTTGAGCAGTTGACAATATTTTGGATGTCTAACATCGTATAGCATCATTCTAAGTGGTGCTGTAATGGGAAAGAGCGGAATCCTTACACGTAGTGTCGTAACTTGTTCAGAATGGATCTTGATTACGTGTGGCAATTGGCGACTGTCGTGCGCAAGTTTAACGACGACAAGGCTACCAGGACTAGCGCAATGGGATTTGATTCTGTGGGTGTGAATTTCTACATTTTCTTTACTACACAAATAAACCAATGTCATTCTTAAATATACATGTAGGGAAATATGGAAAAATGTTGTTTACAGCCTTCCCCCCAGCTTTACTGAAAGGGGGATGGCTGACCACTTACGCCCCCTTACCTACAGTTGGCACGACTATGATACCTTCTGTCGATGTTGCGGAGAAATTCGCCGAAAATATTTAAATGGTTTATGGACACGTGTGCAACGTTCCTTAAACGTTATCCTGAATCAGACATTATTTACGCGTGCTAAGCCGTTTTCTAAAAAACTTGTATCGGCCGAAGCTCTGCACACAATTCTGTGGCCTGGGTAGACTGCCACCTTATGTCAAGTGTCTGTGATTAGACCTACTTTTAAACGTCAACTCATGGTTCGTTAAGGATGGAATGTATTCCTAAACAATTGTTAGAATAGTTTAAACATAGGAAACAACCCTCACCCCTTTAATATTATTTAAACTTTTCCCTACATTCACATACTTAAGCTGTCGGAATGATTTGGGCGATGTCGCGGCCGCTTATAAATAGAGCTCACGGTGGGCGGTCAATCAGGGAGTGATTGTTTGGCACTTAACCTGTGTGCGGGAGTGTCGGGGTAGTGACTTAGGCAATGGAGGCGATGAGACGTCAAGATACTAACGAGTCGCGGTGTGCAGTTATGAATACTGAGCGACGGCGGAAGAGTTTCACACAGTGTGGATAGTACAGCTGCCTGTGTAAGACTCAGGAGCAGGAAATACTATTCCTGGAATCAACGAGAAAGTTCTAGAACAAAATATTAACGGTCAGTTTCAGTTGCATGTTCAATATTATTATTTTTCACTCCTATTTTAATTTTAAGAAGATACATTTTAAATATACTTACTTTTATACTAAAAAAATTATCCCGAAAATTATATTTTCTTTGCGCCATTAATATATGAAAAGGTCACAGTCAGCCCGGAAAATTATGTCTACAAAATTGTTGCTCTGATTGTAACATAATTACAAGTTAACAGCTAAATCGCAATGCGTGTACTGTAGTGCAAGGTAAATGAAATATGTGGTATAATCCAGTGCGGATGTAGGTTTGTTGCAAAGGAGGGCAGTAGCAGAGAACTGTAAAGTGTTGTGTGCTAATAACCACTGACACGCTGGTATGTAGGTGCCTCTTATTACTGACTGCTCACAACACAATAAGTAGTCAGTAGATAGTTCATGATCATTGGCATATGGCGGCGCGTTCACAGGAGTTTATAGTTCTCGGCAACTTGTGCCCTTCCTGCCAACAACCCTCAAGCCATTACTGGTATAATCGCAGACTTAAAATTTTTCTTGCAGAAAAAATAGGAAAATTAATATAATATAGTGACAAACCGAGCCTTAAATAATTCTAGTTATAATTGTTCAGTGCAGCATAGAACTAATATGGCAAACACATTTTATGTGTAAATATTAATAATATATCGTCGGCAAATTATTGTTGTAAGTCGTGTAAAATATTTTGGTAAAATTTGTAACAATCTAGTAAACTTCATGAAATGCCTTAATTTAATTTGTTCAGCACTCTTTTTATGTAAAAACTAGCTGAATTTAAAATGGTCACTTGAAATTATTATTTTGTCACATAAGGTGACCAATCAACCAGCGAGTTAATTGAATTTGTTGTATGCAAGGACGCTTACGTTCCCAGCGAGGAACCCAACAAAAAGAAAGTTATTGTTAACCATCGCAAATTATGTCCAGATAGCTTCGAAGTAAATTTCGTCACTGTAAAGGCACCGACGGATGTCCCTGAATTTAATTCAGAAACTCAATCAACCAAACATGGTCCGTGACTGATCCAGATGGGGGATGCATAGGGGCCTTGGACCCATCTCGAGACTCCTTCAAAAATATAAAATCAAATAAATACCAAGTAAAACATTGGAAAAAATTACTTCATACTTTTCCTAGAACTTAATAAAATACAACACAGCATTAACAGCACATTCATTTGCTTCAACAATATGGGAGCAGAAGCTTAAAATGTACCTAATTTATTTTATATCAGTACAAAGGTATTTTCCTTTAAAGCATAATTTATCCCAAACAATTTACTATTTCTTAAAGGGATTGTTTTGTGCTGCGACTATCTGGCTGAGCGTTATAATAAGATATAGTGGCGTAAGTGACCTGCGTGTGCTCTTAATGGCTTGTGTTAACTTGTATGGTGCCACAACAAGCAACTGTACACCGCGATTATCGTGCGAGCAGTGCAAGCTGTTATAGCCGCGGTAAGAGTGATGGGTTCGGCGTGCACTGTGCTGCTTATGTTATCCGTTCGCACGGGTGACAGCAGTTATCATGGTCTAGAGTATTCCTGTGCATGCTCTATTTTGTAGGATGGTGCTTGACCTACATACGACTTCCTTCTAGGAGCTTTGAGATAGAGACTTGCCTAGAGAATTCGAGACTTGAGTATAAAAGAGAGCTGCGGCAGAGACAGGAGAGTTTTATACTGGCAGGTGTGTGATGTGAGTTGAAGTGATAGTGATGAGCGGCGAGAAGTAACGGGTTGCGATAAGTGTCCGAGGGTGCCCAGCGAGGTTGATTGTGGAAAGTATCTGGGCAACAAGAGGTTCATCGGTGCACGTGCTAGGACAGTGGGTCCACCATTTGTAAATGGTGATAGAGACATTTCAATTACAGAGAACTTGTATATAGGTATGTGATATTAAGATTTTTAGACCTTTATATAAATAGTAGTTATTTGGTTTTTTTTGTTATGTTTAACAGTAATTAATCATTAGTGACATATAGAGACTATTTTGGTGTAGATAAGTGTAAATAAATAATGTTAGATTTATTAATTTTTTTCCTCTGTGTACCTAGCCCCATCTTGTAACACTGGTGTCAGAAGTGGGATTGAGGCTTTTATTTAAATTAAATTAAATGTTTAAATATTAAAATTAAGTGTACATTTTTATATATTAAAAGAAACTTTTTAGAATTTCTTAGGTAAGAAGTTTTAGGTTATAAGTAAATGCTTACAAGAAAAATGGCTAGTGAGTTAGAAGGGTTGCGAGCTCTAATAGAGGAACTGAGTAGCCAAAGAGCTATTCAAATACATGTTGTAAATACAAAACTTGAGAGTTTTAATGAAAATGTAGACAAGAAAATAGACAGTGTTAATGAGAATGTATACAAGAAAATATAAGGAATCCGTGAGCTAGTGCATACAAAAATAGAGTATGTGGATAAGAAATTTTAAAGTGTTTCTGAAATGGTGGACCTTAAAATTGATGATGTCAGGTAACTGATGGACCATAAAATTGACAGAGTAAATGAACATGTAGAAAATAAAATCGTAAGTGTGAAAGACGACCTGCGGAAAAAGTGGTGAGTGTCGCAAGAACGAAATGGGAGGAATTTCTACAGCGACAGGCAGGTGGCCAGCTATCAGTGTGTCGGGACAACAACTTGACGAAGCTAGAACCAAGACACGAGAGTAGTGACGGAAAGTACTCAACGAAATCCAGATCCGTGGTAGGAGTAACACAACACATGGAATCAGAAGGGGTTGCATGCCTGGGAGTGTACAAGGGGTCACAATCAAACCTGCTCTATGTGATTACCAAACTCCATGGCATGAATATCAGCACCGATATGAGATTGTTGGCCAGAATAGCAACATGCCTACTACCTGTCAACAGTGTTGAGAGGTTATGCACTCAGTATATACCAATCTCTGCCCAAACGACATCGGATGGAGTGTTCTACCTTAGTCTCTGTTCTGGAGTTGCGCTTTGGGGACCACTATTTACAACATGCCCACTATGCCCAACTTCGAAGCCGCAGCAAGCGATGTGAGGAGTCACTTCAGGAACTTTGGCAGGACATTGTGAGACTAGCACATCTGTCAATCGAAGGGTGTCCAGAGGAGGCGCGAAATGTGTTTGCCATTGGGTTCTTCATTGATGCCATTGCTGATATGGAGGAACGACAAGCAGTACACCTGACAGCCCCTCATTCCGTGCAAAATGCTCTAGTCTGTGCACTAGAAGTTGAGTCAGCACAGCAAGTGTCAGCGAATCGGCGTGCGGTGCTAATCGCGAAAGTGACGAGCGATGAAGAGAGGAACAGCATCGAGATTACCCTGAAGGAAATTAAAACAGCAATCAATGTAATTTCCATCATAGTTGGTACTCTGGAGCACCACCCTCCACTAGAGAAGCGGCCAGAGAGCTGGGAGTGTGGACGACCTGGACACCTGAGAGCCCAGTGCCGACAGTATCAGCGACGAAACTAGGACCGAGAGCAAGGTGAGACCAACTCATCAGCTCAAAATTCAGGAAACATGTAAACACTGGTCTTGATGGGGTGAAGGTCGGTGATTGCTGGAGGTAAGGCCCCACAATTCCTTCAAGTTCGTTTGGTGAAGCAGGAAGGTGATACATTGCTGGTAGAGGGCAGTCTGGATGGCGTACCCTGTTAGATGGTCATAGATACAGGAGCGTCCATTACACTTGTCCGGCCAGACATCATATGGCCAGTTCCCCAACAATGTCAAATTTTAAACATTCGACAGTGCCTGTAAACAACTGCAACTGGTGAGACAACACCAGTGAAAGGAAGGAGAAGTGTGCAACATAAGTTGGGTAACCTCAGTTACAACATGGAGTCTACATAGCAGGTATTGCAGATGCATGTTCATTTGGACTAGATGTACTGTACAAACTAGGATGCTGCATTGACACTCTATTGAGGGTCTTGAGGGTAGCTGAAACAGAGTTGGTATTTATACCACAACCACAATAATCTTCACCAGTCAGCTGCCCAGTAGTTTGTTGTCAGACAATTGTTTTGCCAGCAGTGAAATTGTGATACCAGGGCACTGTGTAAGAACATTTATGATGCGCTTAGGGTTAATTGAGCCGAATTCAAGAGGAAGTAACCTTCCTGATGGAGAACTTATAGCAAGGACTTTGGTTTCATCAAGCTCACATAATCTCCCTGTTAGAATGATAAATTAACTTGACTGACAAGGCAATTCGTCTCGAGAAAGGGGCCGCGATTCGGTTGTGTAAGCAGGTTTGCCAGATAAAGACACCTGAGTCTAAGGTTTTGAAGGAAAACCTTGCAAAGCATACTCTGCCAGAACCACTTACAGAACTCCTGTAGAGGACAAAGGAAAACCGGGACTGGAGACTAGAGAAGGCTGTGGCAGGACTCTTAAAAAAGAATCAAAATGATTTTTCAGGTGTTTTAAATAATATTGGTAGGACACCTGTGATATGCCACCATATTGATACATGAGTGGCCAAACCTACCAAGCAACTCCCTATACGTCTGTCTGTAGCTTCACATGAGGTGGTTCATGGCATTCTGCAAGAAATGAAGGATCTAGATATTATGGAACCATTGAACAGCCCATGGTCATCTCCGGTTGTGTTGGTCAAGAAGAAAGACAGTTCAACAAGATTTTGTGTGGATTACCAGCTGCAGGATAATGTGACCAAGAAAGAATCGTATCCACTTCCTCGGATAGATGACACACTGCATTGCCTGGCTGGAACCCAATGGTTCTCAACCTTGGACATGTAAAGTGGTTACTGGCAATGTGAAGTGGCCCTAGAGAATAGAGAGAAGACTGTTTTTTCTGTTCAAGTAAAAAGAACTTGGCAATTCAGGGTTATGCCTTTTAGACTAAGCATATTCTCCAGAGACATTATAACTACTTATGAAAACATATTTGTCTGGTTTATTTAAATGATATTGTGGTCACAGGGACGACATTCGGAGAACACCAGGTACATCTTGATTCAGTGCTGCAAAATGTAACATCAGCTAATTTTAATCTAGTTCCCACAAATTGTAATATGTTCCAAAGTATAATGAAATTCCTGCGACATGTAGTGTCGGCTAAAGAGATAGAAACAGATCCAGAGAAGACGAAGGCAATCAGAGACTGGCCACAGACAACTTATCAGACTCAAGTAAGAAGTTTTCTGGGGCTGAGTGATTATTATCAGCATTTTGTTCATGAGTTTGTCACAATACCAAAGCCATCACATGAGTTGACTGAAACTAAAAGAAAGTTTATCTGGACTCCCAAATGTGAATCCTTATTTAGTAAATTAAATGAAATTTTGATTCACCTCCTGTCCTTGGTTATCCTGGCAGTGATGGCGAGTTCATTTTAAACACAGGTGTGAGCGATGTGGGGATTGGTGCTGTGTTGTCACAGATCCAGCGTTGGAAAGGGAGGCCATTAGAGTATTTCAGCAAAATGTTACATATGCTGAAAGAAATTACTATGTAACTCGCAGGGAGCTGCTGGTAATGGTCAAGTCTCTTTCACACTTTCACCATTACTTACATGGAAGGTATTTTATTTTACGAACAGGTCATTAAATCGGTTATTGAACTTCAGAAACCCAGAGGGACATATAGCTAGGTGGATGCAGCTCCTCAGAAAGTATGATTTTGAAATACAGAACAGACCAGGTCGTTTACACAACAATGCTGATGCATTGTCCATGAAGCCCTGCGAACCAATGTTCTTTCATTGTGAACACCAAGAAGGGAAGCCTGGCAAGACAGCAACTGCTCGAAAATTAAGAATCCAAGAATTTACAACTGACAATGGACTTTCTCCAAGCGATGAAAGGATTGGCAAATATCAGAGAATGGACCCTGTTATTGGGCCAATACTAGAATGGAAGGAAAAGGGCAAATGCCCAGAGTGGGCTGAGCTATCTGATCAAAGTGCTTCGACGAAGGCATACTGGGCACAATGGGATTCTCTAACTTTGAGAAATGGTGAGCTGTGTCGGAACTGGGAAGGTGCAGATGGCACAGAAACATGCCTGCAGCTCGTACTCCCAGAAATTAGAGTTCCAGAGGTGCTGAAGGAACTTCATAGTTCTGCAGCCAAAGGACATTTTGGAATGAATAATACTCTCAACAAAGTAAGATTGCGATACTATTGGCTATGTTGCAGGGATGATGTTTAGAGGTGTTGCAGAACATGTAATGCCTGTACTGCAAGGAAGGGACCAAGAACTAGAAGACGAGGTTATTTTCAGAAGTACATTGCTGGAGCCCCATTTGAGAGGATGGCAGTAGATATTTCGTGTCTCTTGCCAGTGACTGAGAGGAAGAATCGGTGCCAATTGGTGGCACGAGACTACTTCACCAAGTGGCCTGAAGTCATACCAATAACTGATCAAGAGGCTAGCACTGTGGCCAATGCAGGTTTGCAGTACCACTCAAACCTCACTCCGACCAGGGCCGCACCTTTAAAACCAAGTAAATTCAGGAGGTGACCAAAATTCTGGGAATGAAGAAGACACGGACTACACCTTTGCATTCCTAGTCAGATGGGATGGTCAAGTGGTTAAACTGCACCATGGAATGGTATCTGTCCATTTGTGTAGCAGACAATCAAAAAGGATTGGGAATCCAAGGTGCCCCTGTTCCTCCTTGCACACTGTTCTGCTGTCCATGAAGCCACAGCCGCAGATGTAGAACAGCCTGCTTCACCGAAAGTGTATGCCTATAAACAGTGTCGCAAATTGGGCACAGCCAATGACTTTCCTCGGCAACATTTAAGGGCCAACAGAGACAGGATTAAAACAAGGTATGATCAGAGGGGGCCTGAAGAAAAGTTTCAAGAAGGGCAGCTGGTGTGGCTGTATAAACTACAGAAATGCTGGGAAGGCCTTTACCGGATTGTCAAGATATATAATATGGTTTTCCCGATTGTTCGCAAGGGTTCTCGGTCGAGAAATCCCAAGGTTGTGCATATAGACAGAATGGCTTACCATTACTGACCAGATACTATTATGTCTGCTCGGAACAAACAGACTTAAGGAGGGGGCAGTGTTGCTAGCTGTGTCTATCTGACTGAGCTGTGTAATAAGATACAATGGTGGCAGAGCTAAAACACGTCCATATGCTCTATACAGCTTGTGTGACCTTGTGTGGTGCCAGAGCAACCATCTGCATGCCGCGACTATCGTGCGAGCAGCGTAAGCTGTTACAGCCGTGGTAAGAGTAAAGAGGTTTGGCTTACGCTGCGCTGCTCGTGTTACCATTTTTCGATTTGCGGCAGTGGCTACCTGCATGTCTATCTCGGGCGACTGCAGTTATCATGGTCTAGAGTATTCTTGTGCGAGCTCTATTTTGCAGGATGTTGCTTGACCCAGAACGACCTCTTTGTAGGAGCTTCAAGATAACGACTTGCCGAGAGAATTCGAGTGTTCAGCATAAACATGTAAAAGAGAGCTGTGGCAGAGACAGGAGAATTTTTCACAGGCAGGTGTCTGGTGTGAGTTGAAGTGATAGTGATGAGTGGCGAGAAGTATTGGGTTGCGAGAAGTGTTCGAGGGCGTCCAGCGAGGTTAATTGTGGCAAGTAGCGTGACGAAGGTGTTTTTGGGCTACAAAAGGTTTGTCGGTACTCATTCCGGGACAGTGAGTCCACCATTTGTAAATGTTGAGAGAGACATTTCAAGAACAGAGAACATGTATGCAGGACTATAATAGTATTTAGATTTTAAAACCTTTGTGTAAATAGTTCTTATTTGTGTTGTTTGATTATTTATTTATTAGTAACTAATCATTAGTGACATATAGAGATTATTTTGGTGTAGATAGTTGTAAATAAATACGTTTAACTTTATTTATTTAATTTTATTTTACCAAAGACCTCGACCATTTTCTGTACCTAGCCCCGTGTAACAGTATACACATATATTTAGTTTAGTAACTCATTTACTAGCACAATTTCGTACTTTAAAATCTAGATTTTTCCGGGGGAAGTCCCTGTACTCCCCGGTTTTCGCCTCGGGAGAGAGTAAAGCTATGTTTAAGTTGTAACTCCCTCCAGTATCCCTAGCTGGACTCACCCCTGAACATGGTCTGTTTCGAAAAACGTTACACTATTATGACCTCATCTGAAGTGATCATATGTAGTAACCAGTCTAACAGAGCTTATATGATGGTATGATTATCTGTTGGACGCCTAGTAGCTGTAACTAAAATTAATTAACTTGCTTCTAATAGGAACCCCTTTATGACGATTTAATTATTCCTACAGCTTCACATCATTGTCGAACAACTCAGGTATAGTAATTTTTAAGAACAAGATATGCTAAATGTTGCTGCGCATTGATTATGTTACAGTATCTGACGATAAAAGCCGATATTAGCCGAGTTTCTCACATATTTACCACAGTTCTTAACAAATGATTCAGAGAATGTCTATCATTTGAAAAATTCGTGCGTACTATTGAGCTTAGCTAAAGACACTTTTTACTGTATTTTTAAATACATAATGGGTAGGAACAATCTAGGTTTTCAGTTAAACACTACTCTCTTCCCACATGTAAGAATAGTTTCCCTCAATACACCTTTAACCTTACCAATGGCACCACACCATTCCCCTTAAGTTGGCTGACCATACCTGTGTCATTTCTAACAGTACATACATCGTTATATGTACAGAGAAATCCCTTAATTTCTTGACGGAAATAAGAGAACTTTGCTCTCCTGAAAGGCAAGTCAAACTAGAGACTATTTTTAATGACCTTGGTTGAGGTAAACTCATCATGCCTTGTATATTACCTTTGAATATGATGGGGTGATATATTTGTACCACCCATGCATGCAACATCCACACTGGTGCGAGCATTTAAGAGCAGAAGTAAGTGGAATAAGTGTATGTGACCAAGCAAACTGTTGTTCCTGAGGCAGAATCTTGTATTCAGTTCTTTCAAAGCAGAATTCAAATAAACAACGACTGGATAATACATTTTGCCTTTCGAAACCCGGTACCGACAAGTCAAAGGGTGTTTCGCTATGCCTCTGGTTGTCGTTTTCGGATGTTGATTATTTAAGGAATCAGTGCTCAAGAGATGTTATATACCTTAAACGAGTGACTATATTGTCAGTGATTATATAAGCTTTATTAATGCTTACAGCTTGCGTGTCGGCAAGACACTTCATACCCTGTGTTTGTGGGCAAATTTAAGAATGTTCAATGAATATAAGTCGGTTAAGATTCTGGGACTGCAACAGAATATTTGTAAATGTTACTTATTCATCTTCCTTTCTTTTAGATCTTCAACAACTAGTTATAAATGGGGGACATCATATTAGACACATTTAAAGATATTTACTCCAGTATGGTAGATTTCCCCACAATTGAAGAGGCGGATTCCAAAGTACACTAAGTCAGAATACACAACTTTTGGGGAAACACATAAAACGTGCTCTAAAGAAACCAGTTGGTGTTCTTGTTAAAAAAAAATGTGCATATTTAGTGTATTCTATAAACTAAAACTAATTTCAGTTATTTTATAATGCATTTTGTTTATATAAGAAATAATTATAAGTGTTCTGTTTTGCAAACGAATCTAAGTCATGACTTAGTGGTGTTTGGAAAATTACAATTGTTTGTTAGTAACATTGAAGGAAAAACCCATTTTATTTAAATTTGGTTAATTATTCTGGTGGGTTGAAAACCAAATAGTCTAACAAAATTAAACCAACATGACGAACATTTATTTACAAGGATAAGCTCAAACTAGGAAAATGGAAAATATTTACACAAAATATTTTTATATTAAATATTTAACCAAAGGCATAGGCAAGCAGTAATTACGCCACATATGAAACATTGTTATAATAAGTATATGCATCAAACATTGAAATTATTGAAATCTGAAAACAACAAACAATATGTTAACTATCTATTGAACATTGATTACAGAAATGGTTATTGCTCATCGAAACAAACAGATGTATTGTCAGTAGTGCCCTGTGGATGCTGCAAAGCATTATCATAAAAATTCCTCGCTTCGGGGTCTGCATTATATCTGTGCAGCTTCAAAACATCATTTTTCTTCTCTATGCTGATGCGGTTAACTTGGGGCTGACGTGCAATATTTCTGTAGCTTGCATTGAAGATGTCCATTTTCTTTGAGATGTTGTAGTATGACTCTAGGCCTGTGTAAGTATTTTTAGCACTAACAGATTGTTTGTTTCAATATACTAAAACTCTCTGCTCTTGAAGCTTGAAAGTGGTTTTAGATTTCAAAGCTCTCTTACAACATGATTTGTAGTCTTTTATACTCCAGTCACAACCGAGCACTTTAACTGTACCATGCTGTCGGTAAATGTTATTGTACTCTTCAGGGCTTTGTATAACTTCCTTCTTCCGAAAATCCTTTTCCATTCTACCAAAAACTCGGTCTGGGGGCAGAAAAATAATGTTCCATCCTAGAAAACAGATTGCTGTTTCTGACAAAGTGTAACAACATTCCGACAATGGTGTAGTTCTTGTTTTGGCTGGAGCATGCATCAGAGAATAGTCTTAGGGTGTGAGGCTTATTTGGTTCATTTTCATATCTTGATTCTAAAGTGGACAGAAAATCTACGAGTGCAGAGGCAACTTCGTTCGAACCTCTAGGGGATTGACCTTTTGTCCAAGTGTGAATATGGAAATTTTCTTTACATTGATCACCTCCATGTATGACAAATGTCAAGTTGTGTATCCACATTTGTCTTAAATAATACACTTCACTTACTGCAAGTTTAGGGAGTGGCTGATTTTGTTGCATGTCAAACGAAATGCACAGGATACCTTCTTCATTCTTCTTCATTATTTTATAGAACTTTTTGGCACGAAGTTTATGTAAACTATATTGTGTCATCAGTTCCAGCTTCTTAGGAACGTCTGTCGCACAACTGATAGAAATCTTCGCAGCTTCACAAAAAGAACCAATGTCACTTCGTGAGTTTACAAAAGATAAGTTGAATTTTAGCTGGAACAGTTTAAAGAAATTGGAGAAGGAACACACACCTTGCCCAGAATCATTATTCTTCCTTTTCCAAATACGCCACAGCTTCTTTACATTTAGTTCAGGAGGAAGGTAACCTCTTGCACTTTTGCTGCGCCCGTAATGACTCTCGCGACACTTTAAATTGGAAATTAATCATATTATGGAATCTGAGATTTTTTATGTCGCTTTCGGTTTTTCTTGAACCACCTTTACGTTCGGGTCTACTTTCACCATGAACTCTGAAATATTTACATAAAGCATTAAGTCTAGTGCGGCCAACCTGAGTATGCGAAAAGAATGACCTTGCACAAACACGAACAATGTAGCCATTCGCTTTGCGAACAAAATACAGCACAGCACTCTGTGAGCTTGGATTCTCATTTCTTCGCCTTCGTGTTTTTGGTTCACTTAGTATCATGTTTTTCATTAAAAAAATTTTCTTGTTCAGACTTGGTTTTTAATGCATGTATTTTGTCAAAGAATTCAGTAACATCAAGACCTGTCAAATTCCTTTGCACGACATACATTACTCTGGTTGTGAGAACAGTCTATTTTAGGCCTACCTTTTGCTGATGAACTGTTTCTTGCAAATGTACGGAGATTTTTATCCGACAAATCTTTGTTTCTTGTTCGCTTACGTCCTCTGCTGGTCTCTTGAACACACTGACTGTACTCACCACACAAATCTGGTACATTATTCATTTTGAAATGACAAAACTATCAGTAGCAAACTAGTATGTTTACATGCTTCTAACAATAAGAAAATAGACACAATAAAGCCATATAACAACGGGTAACATATTCAGAACTACCAACGAAAAAACACTCAATAATAGCTGCAAACAATGGATTCCAAACGATGCTAAGTCACATACAATATGGCTACTGCGCATGTGCAATGACTTAGTGAAGTTTGGAAAATATAAATGTTGTGGTTAGTTTTGTTTGGAAAACATCACAGAATTTATAGATTTGTTGTTAAGAACATAGTGAGGTTTGGAGTACACAATCTTGTTACAAATATAGGGTAATAGTTTATCTTTTTAATAATGCAGATAACCAAATTTCATAAAAAATGACTTAGTGTGGTTTGGAATCCACCTCTTCAATTCTTTCAGGCAAAGTTTATGAAACAAATTCTATGATTTGCCAACATGTGTTGGGACTCGCCACTACCTGTTAAGTCATTGCTGACGTGGACTCCTTAGATAAGATATGACAAGTTTTTGTACTATTGTCCATGTCAAATGGTGATGCATAATACATTTTTTTGGCTGCTTGGTTTCTCTTATTGCTAAGATATAAGCTACAAGCTGTTATGTTAATTTATTAATGTGTCGTTTGCAGGAAGGAGTCAGCACACACATTTTGTAAACAAAACCAAACGTTTCCTCCCTCAAGGATGTGACACCTTCACATCATTACCAGTTTGGGGCAGTGCTGCTTGTTTGCTGCATTCTCCTCCTGCTATGTGTTTTATGATTTTTTATTGCGATGAACCAATCGTTACAGAATACAATGTTCTTATTATTGAACTGTTGTAAACATGATCATGTCTGCCATGGGGCCAGTGTTTCTTTATAATTTTTAAATGTTATTTTTGTTAAGAACACATCACAGGGTCATTAGCTTGATGAAAGTACATGAGCACTGAAGTTCATGTTCTCAGCTATTAGGTCAGGGAATTTTTCTGGATTCGACCAAATGATCAACAATTGCTGCTCTATGTCGATGCACTGACACATACCATTCCAATTCTCTGAAGGTATCCGTTGAGTTGATGAATGGCCGCAGCATTCAGACCTATCCATTAAACCAAATAATTTGATTGTACTTTGTTGCCATATGCAGGAGTTACTTATTGATATATTTCATGAGGACCACCTTAAAAGGTGTTGTACCATAACAACTGTGTAGATTGGAAAGGCGGGAGCAGTACGACCTCTGGGCAATAAAATAAGCAAAGCCAAGAACGCATCTATTGAGAGAACAGAGGATAGTTTTAGAGGAATGGCATTGGTATCAAGGGAGATAAGAAATATAAATGTACACTTATAAAACACGGGGCTTCCTTACCCTGGCAGAGGCTGTCCATCCATAATCCACACCTGCATGGAGATAGCTTTGCAGGGGTATATTCGACATAATGGAAGTGTGGCAGTAATTTCAGGTGTACTGGTATGATTTCTTATTAAACATTTAATGAATGTTTAAATACGATAGCATGTGTCTAGTCTCAATACAGCCCAAATACTTTATTTTGTATAATGACTACTGTGTCCAAGCTTCGCGGTGTGGAGAGTAGTACCTCGCATGGCTCCGAGAGAGGTGTGCGGGGAGGATGGAAATGGTGGATGCTGCCTCATGCGTGCGCCAGGCGCTGCATCGGAAATATATTATTTACACTGGGAACAGTGCTTAGCGCTTGAAGCACCCTGAACTTTGACTAACAGACATCGGCGAGGTGATGACAGATTACAAGGCAAGAAACAACAAAGTGGACAGAAAGAGGTGGCAGTGTAGCAGCGAAAATTGTGTGGCGACGGAAGTATTGAACGAAATAGTGCTCGGACGATACCTTTGTGTGTGTGACGGATCTACGTCAGACTAGGGAACACTATTATTTGTTTTATGCGAATTTTTGAGTGAGAAGGAGGGATAGATTTTAGTCAGCAGCATTCAACATCGAGGTCTTAAACGCTGAAGGGTGACATGAGGTGACTATGGAGCACCGCCGAAATGATAAGGGCGGGACACAGGAGATCCAAGAGAAAACCCGTCGACCAATGGCATCGTCAAGCACGATTCCCACATGCGGAAATACGGGGTCCGACCAGGCTGTGAATAAAAAACCCGTATCGCCGTGGTGGTCTGACCACTCGGCCCCCACGAATATTCAAGAATAATACATTTAAAATGTTAAGTGGATAGTAGAATTTTATAACAAATTGTGTGAGGTGCACAGTAGTCAGACTAGCTCCAAGAGCAGTTCTCTCAATCTCAGGGTATGATTTAGCATTCAGTTTCCCGTCTGACTGACCCAAATAACAACAGCAGTCTAAGGTAACATTGAACCCTTCACTAGGGGAAAAAGTCACTGTGAATTTACACAACTTTCAAAGGTGGCTCACAGTATTCTAGATTTGCCTGTAACCTCTGCTGTCACTGAGAGATCCTCCAGCACATATCACGTGGTAGAATACATTTGAAACTATGGAAATGCTTAGCACTACACTATCAGGATCGAAATTTGAAGGTACTTTAATAAATACTGCAGCCATAATTTAATATTTCACAGGGCAGTGAAGCCAAATAAGAAAGCTCCAAAATGTTTACTATATTATTTAATTCAATAGACTACACATAATATATCCATAAGTATAATCACAATCTTCAGACATTGCATTTACTTACAACAACACTAGAACACATTACATACTCTCTTTTTCAAAACATGTTCAAAAAATTGTTACAAAGTTAGGGCGAGTTCATTATAGGCATAGGTACAAACGAAATTATATAAAATTATAAACAAAATGAAAGACAATAATAAATAAAAATTATTTCGTGGCAAAATTAAAAAATTAAAGTAATCTACACATATAGCTGGTTGCCTAGTTAAAATAATTATTTAAAATGTAAACAAAACTTTACATTTATCCTTATGATTTTTAACAACATAAACAAAATAAATGTAAATATGAGGCCAGATCTTTATATTAAATAATTTAATAATGAAAAATTACAACATAGGCAATTATGAAAATGTAAACATAAACACTGTAGTCTATAAT
Source organism: Medauroidea extradentata (assembly GCA_003012365.1). Classification (NCBI taxonomy): domain Eukaryota; kingdom Metazoa; phylum Arthropoda; class Insecta; order Phasmatodea; family Phasmatidae; genus Medauroidea; species Medauroidea extradentata. Next base: position 68,352 of record PNEQ01033805.1, on the reverse strand, counting down.
ATTGTCATGAAGTCAGACATCAACCAGTTTGTTGGGTAGCAAAGGCATTTTTAATACTACAATAAACATTAAATTAAATGACCTCAGTATGATGACTAGTAAATGTTGTATGCAATTTTGTAAGTAGTGCAACTAGAATAAAATTTAAAAAAAATTCTCGTCCCCCTTTCCGGTATAATCTTGCAGCGTGACTAGGGTAAAATATGGTAATAATTAAATGATGCAACGGCCATCGTATTCTATGGCTCACCACGCCATGACTATAAGACAAGTGTTACTTTTATATACAAATACCATCAACATAATTCAAAATACTCCATTCGTTCGACCCTGTACGTAAAAATGGTTACATTTAGGGCAGAGACGAAAATTCCTATTGCAATGAATACAACGCTCCGTCGTTCATCCCTCCAAGCACTACTCAGACGGCACCTCTGGTGTCATCAGTGGAAGTCTTCCTAGTGGCACCCGCTGGTAAAACAAGTCTGAATTATGGCATGCAATCGTCGGACGTTCGATTCCCTTGACGTTGTGTCTAATTTATCTTATCTGTGGTCACTGTAATGGTAAGCTGCATACTGCAAAATTCGATGGTCTCGGCTCGCACTGCACGCGATGCCTCTGTTGCCTCTGTACATAACCAGGAGCATAGGCGTTTACACCATGCTGTGACCAATGGATCTACCATCGATGCATTTGCTAAATTTTTAGCCTACATTTAACGCATGATAATTTAGAATCACGTAGATAGACCCATAATACGGCCTCGTTAAGTACACAAACTGGACATGCTATCCATTCAGTCATGCCAAAAACCTTCATCATAGCACATCGAGGCACTGTAAGCCACAAGCTTCTTGAAGCGATAGTGAGACATATCTATAGCGATGTACTGCTGTGAAATCACTTTTAGTTTCATCTATTAGTAGATAGCAATACAGTAACATGAATGGTCCTTTAAATTGACTTACATGCAAAGTATTTTATGACACACTCCACTTATGTGCAGTGAAGGGTGAAATTAATGTAATTTAACTGTCATTTTTTAAAATAAAATGTAATGTAAATATTATTTAAAACATTCTATTTTCGAGTGGTTATTTGTCTTTTATCACATTTCATAATATAAATTTATTTATAGGGAGAGCAGTCAAAACGCAATTAGTTTAACCCTTATTTTGAAATTAACAAAATTCCGTAACGGAATATTTTAAAAACCAAAGCAACACTTTATTTGTTATAATAATTTTTCATACAATTCATTTGATTCAATTGAGTGTAAAACGTACTTTTTAAACTGGTTTTGTTGATTACCACCCCATTAATAGGAAGGAATTACGTACGACACTATGCGTTAAAAATATTAATACTTTAAGCATGTATACTTTTAATGAAACATTTAACTTTTTTCCCCACTAAAAGTGTTCTTCCTGCTGTCAACAATACTGAAAGATAATTTTTATATACGAATGATTCAGTGAGAAGACGTGGGGACGTTTACTATATTACCACATTTACTGCAGTTTTCCTAAATCATGATGTTTTTGAAAATCAATATAGAAAATATACAGAATAAAAACTTTAGATAACAGTTTTTGCCAAATTCATAAGCATAAAATACCAGGATAAGTGACGCATTTACACAGCGTTATATCTTACGCTGCATTTAATGTACACAATAGCGGTTTCATAAGTCATTGATAAGAAACTTACCACTCCTACAAAATACTTTCTCTTAAAAAACTGTTTGGCATAGGATTTCCCTTGCTCAGTTCAATCGTGTTGACTTACAAACACTTGTAAAATTCTGTAATGTCCTTAGCATTATGTTATGTTCCTCGCCTCGTCAAGGTTACTTATATATCAGTTCGGTGTTTGATATGATTACATTAATACGGATCATTCCATCAGAATCAAGTGAATATGCAATCACGTGAACAAAAATACAAGGCATTTATAAGTTTTTGTATGAATTCTCCGCTTCTAATCAATTAACTCCAACGTATTTTATCACATATCTTGCCGTAAGGTAAAATAAAAGTTCTTTGTACAAATATTTGTGTTTAAGTTCTTTATCAATATTCTACCAATATGCTAATGAAATATATTCTTTTTTTTGTCTAACGTTTGACAGAAACGAAGTTATAAATGTGCTATACGTAATTATTTCATGGATATTTTAATCAAAATGCACATACATAAAAATGTATGCATTTGTTCTAAACTTAAATAATAAGGTATTTAATTTTTAAAAAAGATGCAGTATTTATGCAAGAATTATAAATTTAACGCCAAACATTTTAATTTTTAGTGTCAAAGTGTACTGAACAATATGAGTGCAGAGATTTTGTATCAACATTCACACTTATAGTTAAGCTAGAGTGAGTGAGAGATTTTGGTCAGCACTGAAGGTCAGCACTGAAGGCCTTTAACGCTAGTCAGTAGTGACATGAGGTGAGTTTGGAGCAACATCGGAATGAAAGGGTGGGGTAAACGGGAGATTCCCGAGAAAACCCGCCGACCAATAGCACGATTCCCACATGCGAAAATCCGGAGACCGACCCCGCCGGGAGTCGAACACAGATTGCCTTGGTGGGAGGCGAATTGGTCAGACCATTCTGCCACCGCGGCTCCTACTATTTGAGAGTGAAATTCGTTGATACATAATTGCACACATGCATAGTACGAAGCGTTTAAAAATTAAGTTTCGAAAACAACGAAAATATAGGCCTATAGTTATCATAGCAACAGATGTGATACAACGTAAGCATTTCTTACGCAAATCCCTTGCGAAGTATCACTAAACATGTTACCGCTTTTAAACTATGTTGATAATAACGTTATTAGTAACTGGAAGACATACATACGTTTCTATAAAATTCTTAAATACAAAAAATATACAAAATGTGTGCAAATAAATTTATTTCGAAGAGATGACATGGAATATTTTTTTTTAAATTTTAAGTACAATTTAATCATAACGGAATTTAGGAAATATCATTTTTGTTGCTAGTCTTTATCAAAATTAAATTTTCCTTGCGGTTAGATGAAACTGACAAGTGCCTACAAGCACGCGCAAATAACGTCTTAAATGCTTTCTTACCAATGAAAAAAAGTCTACAAAAATTATACAACAAATCACCTCATGCTTTAATTTGAAAAATTCTAAAGAAAATAGTCTGATATATTTCGAACTGCTCATAGCACGTGAAAGAATTTTTTTCTCCATTTTGGCCACACAGCGTGGTGCCGTCCTAGTTCCCCCACTGAACCCC
>PNEQ01033805.1:0-64977 GCA_003012365.1 Medauroidea extradentata | reverse complement strand
GGGAGTGCAACTGACATAGAACCGAAGGGATTACTGGAGTCGCCCGGCCAGCCCGCACCTCAACCAGGAGAAGGCAGTCTCTCCCGGTACGCCGTACAGAACAGTTAACATGCGTCCAGCCGGTGCGGTCTTGTGAATGTATAGATGTACATATTGTATATATTGTGTAAATACATGGCTCGTGTCCGGCAAACGTGGTGTTATTACATTGCTCTCACGTCCTCACTAAAACTATCTTTGCTGTACTCAGTAGAAAGGGAATTGCTCCACGATCTCACCTGACACTCCCATTTGATGTCACTGTACATGGTTTATTCACATAATCCTCGGCGTATCTTTATTCTTTAGAAAGTTTATATTGAGTTTTCTAGGTACTCATCAAAAACTACATGTTTTTGAAAGCTAGGGCAACTCAACAATCGTTTCAGGATTATCTCCGCTACTTTACGAAAGGTTACACTAATTCGTAAGATGCACAGCAAACAGGATAGTGGTTTTCAGAAGGGAATTTTTCTAAAACCCTAATGAGCTGGTTTTTGTCCGTTGTTCTTGGGTAACCATTTGCATCTTAAAGAACCAATAGTAGTGGACCCAATAGATATGTCAATACATTTCTAATGTCTATTTCTCTGTCTTGTGCAATAAAGGCCAATCGCGTAAAAAGTGAAACATGCTATGTTAGAGCTACAGTCTTATATTTGAGTTTTATTATAAAAACATTTTTCAGAGAACTGAATGTCTCCAGCTGTAGTTTCGGTAAAGGATCGAAAATATGTTTTGGTGAGTTGCTCAGACAATGGTCAGAAACAAAATTTTGAAAAGCAGTTGAAACTTTTTCATAGGCATGTGTCATGTCTTCACGAACTTGCTGTGTTTGAAATGTTTTAAAACGTTTGACTCAAAGTGTGTAATGCTATTATGTGAATCACTTAAAAATACTACCATAATAAAAAAAACATCTACCCAAGAAAAACCTACACGAATACACTTCTGGCTACTGTTGGCCTAAGTACGAGTGGACGAGTGTACCGCGCGCGCATTCTATGTTATTTGACAGGAACTAGATATTAGAAGTGCCCGCCACGTGCGCAGCTCCAAAGATCATAGTGTACTACATACATCTTTGTTTTGGTTGTATGGCTATACCAAGGCACCTGTGGCACCTGCCTTGCACACATCTATGGCTGTCAAAGTTTTAACAGTAATGTGTTTACTCGCTCATTCATATTTGCTCCAACCTAAAAGCACGTAGCTTATCTTTAACGGCTGCAAATTTTTTTAGCAATTTGGATATTACATTCCAAACATTTTCCGCACTTGCATTACAACTTGAACACACATAAAGAAAAAAATAACACAAATATTTCCCGACTATAAAGTTTTTTTATGCGATCATTAACTAAAATATAATAATACGAGACATTAAAGACCATTTATATAAATGTAGCTAATGATTCCGATTACCGCGTCTTGATTTTCGTAATCAGCGGTATCAAATCGACAAAATATAAAAGTTTCACTTTTATGTTCGAGTTGAGCCCACAATGTCTCTCGCTCATGGAGCACGCAGTGACTTAGTTTCGGTGCGCTCACTCATGCTTGCTTCAATATATTGGTATGTTGTTTAACTCAAAACATATAAAATTAATGTGTCTTCTACATTTAATAAGACTATTTTTCGATTACCACCAGTAATTTTTTATGAATCGCGTTACAGTATTTATGTTCGTAAAACACTATTTTAAAAAACATTTTCTTTAGCAAATATTTAAATGATCCCTTCATACATTTTATAAATATTATATATTTATTTATTCTGCATTTCAAGACAAACAAAATCCCGTCCACAGAAATAAAAAAAAAATTAATAGGAAAGAAACTACGCATGTTTAAAGACGAAGCGGTGAGATAACTGAGCTGCCATTTTTGAACCCCATTTTCAGACAGAAAGTTACGGATTTCAATGTATGCATCTCGATATTCGTAATCAGTGGCATCAAATTGACTAAATATAAAAGTCCCAGCTTAATGTTCGACGTGAGCCTATTTTCTTGAAAAGTGGGGTCTGGCTCATAGAATAATTCTGTTATCTGTTTGCAAATAAAATGACACATTCTGGTGTAGTGATATGCTGGAATGCTATCACATAAATTACACAAAACCATTAACTTGTTTATTACGACATGGATATTAATGCAATTCGTGGGTTTTTGTGTAATCCTCCACACAGGGAATGAGTTAACAATGTAGATAGCTAAAATTCTGTAAACAAAAAAAAAAATCTGAAATAATTTATCTCAATTTCAAAGAAAAAACTGGAAAATATTAAACAATATATATTCTCAAGCCTGACTACATACATAATTCATTAAATGAAACATTAAAATTTTTATTGCCGCACTCAGTATGTTTAATTTAGTGAGTATGCCATTATAAACCTTGTACAATATTATAATTGCTCAGACTAACACGTTGTTATAATATAAGTTCGACACGTTCGAAGACAATCTCAAACATTCTGAACTAATGTGTGTACCTTCAAAATAGTTAAAAATATAATAAAAATATTACTTACTGCAGGTGTTACGTATATATACATAAGATGTGATACTAGAGAAGTGTAAGTAGATTTACACCTCTAAGTAGCATTAGATAGTGGTGAAGGACATACCCTAACATAATACATAGACACTGCAAGACAAATAATATATTGCATTAAAAACTACTAAACAAATCCAAATATAAGAATGAGACCAAAGAGCTAGTGAGCATAACTTATTTCATTCACTTGTATGATAGAAAGCAGCGTAACAACTCTACAGACAAATGATGGCCAAGAAAAACATTAATTTGGAATGCCTTTTCAAAGCTTTAATGCAAATTAAGATCCGAGTACAATGTCCATTACTATTTAAAAAAATAAATAAATCTCCCTTTAACATTATAACATTTAATAACAAATTAATACAGTTGAACAAATGTTTGGAATCTATCTTATTCTGAATTTTATTTTTGAGATTTTTCGGTTTCTATTAAGGAGAATTCAAACAATGTGGCTGTCTTATCAATTAGAAAATTTAACTTGGTGCCAATACAAAAGTAATTTGAAAATGCATTACTCATCAGTTGATTTCTTCGCTGTTATCCCGGAACCACGGTCCTCTCGCACACTTTATAATCACAGAATTCACACTTATTTACGGTAAATACACATTAAAATCACTCCAGGCAATGAGAGCTATCCTGAAGAACCATTATGTCGAAAAACTCTTTTTAAAATCCGACGCAATAAAACATTACCCTACTCAAAACAATACTATCAGAAGTCTAACTATGAAATTGTAAAATATTCTAGGGAGTGGATTGAAATTTTGACAGCATGATACATTAGTGCAAATAACTTTTATTATCTCAAAACATGGTACTCAATGACATCTATCAGTGGTGATAAGTTGTACAGTAATAATTTCACAGAAGCTAATAAGTAAATCAGAGAATGATTACATATCAGAAATTATATAACACATATCAACATAAAATTAAAATAATGGTAAACAAAATTTACTCATCATGCAAAAAATAACTAAACAATATAACAAATATGATGACTAACGCAAACAAACACAAATGGTGGACATAAATTGCTAAAGTGAGGTTTTTTTCGCTTGTTATGCATTAACATAATCATGAATCATAAAAAATAACCATAACAGCAATAAAATTAATTGCAAAATGTAAATAAACTAAACATTTAATAAGTGGAGGCTTAAATTTTTACACACATATTCAATAAGGCCAGCTTGCAATGCTGAAATACTATTATCATTAAGTTTAATTTATTAAGATACAATTATTATTAAGGCCATAATATTGAGTTTTTCAAATATTTATGCACAGTATTTAAAAATATTTCAGTCGGAATACTTTGAAAGTATTCGTGACAGTTTTCAGGTATACCATGCACAAATGAATGTAAGCATTTTTTGTAAACTAATGCAAGATGCATTGCTCATTCGAATACGCTATTTATTTCTCTTGTTTTAGGCTTATTTTTGCCACAAAATTTGTAATACTAAGAGTGCAAAATACGAAAAAAAAAAAAATAAATAAATAAATAAAAACTGTGATGTTTATCGCTACAAAAAATTTATATAAATTATAATAAAAGCGCAGCGATTCTTCCGTATGTAAGTTGGACAATATTGCTTTGAAATAATTATGTAATAAATAACTGTACAATCCCCTGCTGTTGTTGCAATGTATGCATTCGACAAGTATTTACTGAATATATGACTAGATAGTATTAGTAGCTATTAGCCAATACACTACAAGATAGCAGTGCACTGTGGGTTATTTTTTCTCGTCACAATATCGAATATTGATAAAATAAATGATCAGATCTATTAAAATAGTGCTCTAAAGCATTTAATTAAGTCTGTACATGTCTGAGCACTAATTAACATAACAAACTATGCACTGTGTATTTGGTTGCCTCGAACGTACGCGCGTATGGTTGACCCGCATATCCCATCCCCTTCCCCTTTCTATTCCTCGGCGCTTATTTTATGATGCTACCTCTAAATGTTTCCAACGGCAGCGAAACGTTTGCAAATGGAAAATCTGTTCTGCTACTTTATAATGTAGGGCTGCTGATATTTAAAAAACATACATATTTGCAGCATATATATATATATATATATATGAAATAAAAGGCTGTAGAGAGACATTACGATTGCTCTAAGCTGTCTTCCGAAAAAAGCAAAACAACAATGTTCCTGCCTCCTACAAAGAGAGCCTGGTTGCTGTGAACGGCTTTGTCTTGTGCGCGGGTAGCCAGGAGCTTGGAATGATTCACAGGCTAGAACCGTGCGGCTGTGTGTACACCACCCACCAAGTAAACAAGTTTTGATAAGGCTGCTTTCGTCAGTTTAAAACATTGTCTTAGCAAAAGAACATTTTAGTGCAGAGTAATTAATATAATATAACGAACTTTTCTGTATGTTTTTATTTAGAATGTAGCTACCTAATAAGGATTTTTTAAGGGCATGCAAAAACGGTAAGAACTTGATTTAATCCATCATAATCGTTTAAATTTTGACCAATTTTATGCTGCGATTACGTAATTTATAAAAGAGCTTGGAAATTATGGTTTAGTTATTGAATAGTGGACATACTATATATTTAAAAACTGGAAACATTTCTTCTGCAAAGTTATGGAAAATGTTAGAATCGTCTTACAAAATAATAAAATTATGAGACTTACGTTGCTTTATTTCACTTATTAACTTAAAAAAAAAACTCTATATTATCTTAATCAATTTATTTCAGTATATGCTATTCGAACATATAATAGAAATTACACTCCGAATGCCCTTAAGGGTGCTCGGTACAGTATGCTAAACAGTGAGAAACATGTGTACTGTTATTGATCATTATTCAGAAAAAAAATTAAGTTAAATTATATCGTTTTCGGAAGTATGTGTCGTAAAGTCGTAAAGGTAATTGTCTAAGACATTTAACGTACATAAAAAACTTTTAACTTTTTAAAGAAAAAAATCTGGAATATAAGCCTTTTTTAAATGATTTATTTGATTATAGTGGACTAATGCAGTACGAATAACACATAATGCCATGTCTTAGACTTGTACCTTACAATGCTCTATAGTATGTTGCAATCGGAACATTTCTGGAATAATTATAATCCTGTAAAAACCGTAATTAAAATTAAATAATCTATATTTTTTTACCTTACGAAAACAGGACATCTACTTGAGGAGATATGTTGCTTCTATCCCCAGTACCTCGAGTGAACGCGGAGCAGTTATGAGAGGATAAGGAAGTGGAAACTCATGTTACCAAAACTGACAGGGATTATCTGCAGGGCCCGATCTATCAGCTAGAGTCCGATTCTCACGAAAATGCCTTCAGTCGGGCGGTAAAGACGAGTGAGGTGTCATTTTATTCAGTTTTATTTATTTAATTCGACATATTTTTACATGTAGCGAAGTAACGACAATTTTGCCTTGTCTACCACTTAACCACATTCTCTAAAAATTACAAAACAAATTGCGAAACACAAATGAGAAAATTAAGGAAAAGAAAACACTACAGAATTCGTTCACAATTCTATCATGCACACATTCACACCAAATTAATGAAAGTGAGATCATCCATTGTTCACTCTACACCATCAAAATCAGCGTTCATACTTTTAAAAAGAGCTCTTTTAAATGTAGGTTGAGACAATGGATGTTCCTCCAGTGCATTTCAGGCGCGTGCTGCAGAAACTGTAAAAGATTTAGAATAAGCACTAGTACGATGCTTAGGTATGAGTAGAGACAGAGTGGCTTTCAAGCGGATAGGTACAAATTTTATGACTGAAAAGTAATTCAAATTTAGTTGTTAAATAGGAAGGAGATTTGGAAAATAAAACCTTTCCTAGGAGCAGTGGCAATGTAATTTACGCCGGTTTCCAGTCGATGCCAGAACAAATTTTTATGACATTGTGAGATATGATTACGTATTTTAAGGTTAAAAACATAACGTACTCATGTATTTTGCATCTTCTGCAATATAGTGGCTTGTTCGTCAGTGAGGTTGTTGTAAACCAAGTCAAAGTAGTCAGACAACGTGAAAATTAGTGCCTGCACAAGGTGTTTTTTAATGCGCAAGGGGAGTTGAACTTTTAGGCGGTTTGGCGAGTAAAGGGTGGCCAGCGCCTTCCTTCATATGCTAGCTACGTGGAGAAACCCATTTGTAGTGCTGTTCAAAATGAGTCCCATGTTTTTCACTAAGGGTGTCAACTAGATTTTCGCGTTGCCAACACTAATTTTTTGGAAAATCGGCAGTAACAGTTTACTACATAGCCTATTTTTACGCTTTCTTTAAAAACTACATGGAAAGTACCGATTCAGATATCCGGGTTAGTATATTCGTAACCTACACAAAATGCTGGATAAAATGACACCTCACTCGTCTTTACGCATGATAGAAGGCATTCTTTCACTCAGCTGATAGACTAACAAGCTTGTTGCCTTTTCTCAATTTGTTCATTATAAGATTATGTTTAGTACGATCTATATTTTGAAGACACTTCTATTGAAAATTGCGTATAAGTTATACAATAAAAATCAAAACTGTTCGGTATTTATTCTCCAATACACCAGTAAGAAAGCATTTTAGAATAAAATCATTAGAATAACAGATAGCGTAAGAGCCCCATATTTAGGCAGATCCCAATTCCAGAAACCGAAAATACACTGCCGTCCTTGTATGAAGTTGATACTTTCGCCATTAAAATTATCAAATTTTTCATTACAGTCTGGATTTCATTAAGACAAACACTTTAGGACACAACCCCAATCATCCAGAGTACAGCCTCAGTATCAGCGAATTTGTATGTAGGTTCAATAGCGTAGTTTTCTTTCGTTTGTTTTATTTTGATAATGTTAAGTATCAATTATGAGGACGTACAATCCTGCAATAAAAAAAACTATTCATATTTTCAAACATTGCTAGTATTTTAAAGAATTACATGTATTTTAAAAATGATAAGTGCATAAAAGTAGCACAAAAGACAAGTATTAAGGTGCGGTTAACAGTATATTCATTTTTCACATCTCACGGGTCTCTTTTCTTTAGCCCTCTAGGCTTTTTGTTGGTCTGTTATTAGGTAGAGGGGGTCTTTTATATCAGTCGTAGGAACCTTTTGAAATCTGAGCTTTTACACTTTCTTCAAGCAGACATTCAGACACACTGAATACAATGGCGGAAATAGCTTTTCTATTTTCCTACTGGTTGGTAAGTTACGCCTAGTGAGAGGACTATAAATCTGAAGTAAATTTGGGGGTAAAACGCAATTTTCTAAGCAGGTCTGTACCTGAAAACAATAGCCAGTTACATAATTTAAATTTTGCAATTGAATTTAATGACCTATTTAACGTAGGATACACAAATTCCGGCCTAGTACGCAGGTCACTGACAACTAGGGAAATTGTTTGATAAAACCACAAATTCAAAGCATTTGAGCGAAAATAAATAGAAATTACTTTCATTAATATGTACTTATAATTACATAAGACGCATAATGTTACCATTTCCGAAGTACCTGTGACAAGCTTGTGTGACAGAGAGGGAGACAACTGTAGTTCACATATTTTCTGCGGTCACATAGGTTTGTAGAACAGTGTGTACGTGCATGCGCTGTTGTTGAATTGACTCTAATGAAACCTAGCGACAACCTCTACACTACTATTCATACTGGCTTGTTGACATTTCACACTTTGCAAAATTAACGAGAAACTGTAACTTCGGACCAAAAAATAAATGTTTCCCGTCTTCTGATGACATCGCGCCTTTAGGGTGTTACTAAGGAAGGTATCGAGATTATTTTTCAGTAGAAATTATTAATAAAGGTGCGTCATTTTGGTAGCATATAAAATTATATCTTTCATCTTAATTCATGGCCAATAAGGAAATCACTGCAAATACATTTGTACAACGTTTGTTAACTCTATTGCAAACGAGAAAAATATTTGTATGTGCTAAACCAGTAGCAAGATGCATTCGGATCAGTTTAGAGTAAAATAGAGGGAGGGAACTTTTACTTCAAAATTATAACTGATTTTTACCAATGACATATTCAGACCATTCTTTATTGAATGGTATACATTATAAAATGTTTATATCCCATACAGTGGAAATACGTTTCGGAGTTATACAAATCAGAGCACTTTGGGTGTAAAGAATGTTGTACGTAGTTCCGATAGGTTTGAACAGTTTAGCAACTCCTACAAAAATTATTGAAAATAAAAAAAACACAACGTTTGAATTATTTTGCTTACATATTTCACGGTACATCTCTATACTAATTACAACCGTTTGATTTTACCAAACAAATATACAAAGGCATTAAAATAAACACAATGAAGTTATTCTAATGTTTCATTAAAAAAACTTGCACTTATTTAAATTGTAAATATAATTACAATATTTCCTTATCCTGTTCATTTCCAACGCGAAAGAATTAATCGAACTTGCTAATTGTCCGCAAAAGTTAAATCGGTCTTTATGTACTTAGGGTACTTTTAATCTGATTTCTTTAAAGTAATGATCTGACTTAAGCATCTTTCTTTAAAGGTATAACGTAACTACTGTTATGTCACTAACAAAATCATTTAAGAATAATAATTTCTGAAATTAGAACCACTGCATAAATACATGTAGACTTGTATTTTATTTTGAATATCGCCAACTTATTTTCTGCGACATTGTACATGAAAACGAAGTGTTCAGTTCAACTAAGGTTAATTCTGCTATATGTCAGAGAGAAAATACGTTTTAATATAAGAGAGCTTGGCAATGGGAAAGTGTCTGCAACTAGTTTCGCTTCAATCGCTGAAGTACCAGATAAATACGAAACCATAGTAAATTGAAATTTAAATAAACTTGGAAATGATAAAAGTATTTTAACTTAATTTTAAAGAGAAAAGAAACCGATTTCGCGTTTTAAATTTTCAACTTAATGCAACTTAAAATTCAGGAATGCTCTGTGATTGGTCAGTTAGGTGCACTACCGATACCAGCGCTCAAGTGGCAGAAACTTTCCCTATGACGAACGTATAACATTGATCTTTCTAACCTGTAATACTAGTAGGATTATTCTTAGTTCAACTCAAAGGCCGTGTCCGAAACGACTATTTAAGTTACTAAATCAACTACGCAACCAGGTTAGTGCAGTAAATATTTGGGGATTTAGGGTGTAAAATTTACTGGGGTGAAGTAGTATGCAAAATCCCCAAATACTTTCATAAATTCGTCGGCTTCTGTTTACTTACGTGTTGTTTAGGCTGAAAAACATATACCTACGTATTCATTAAAACAGTAATAACGTAAATTAAAAGCCCATTGTATTATTTCGTGTGTAGTAAATAATTTTATAATTTAGAAATAAATCTCGTATCTTCTAAATAAATCAACCCTAAAACAAAATAAGTATTGCCGTAGAATTCGTAATTTAGGATTTGAAAGAAACAGCTAATTAGTTTATATAAAATAACGAATAGAAAATTTATTCAATAGTAAAAAATAATAATAATAAAACGGCATCGAAATATCAACAAGAGCTTTGTTTTGGGCGGTCTACACCTAGCTGCAACTTTTACATCTTCTACACCCAAACTGCAACATCAAGTTTTTCTTGCCGGAAGTGACGTTCTGGTTCTAACAACAAAAGCGTTCAAGCGGCGGGTGTAACAACAACTTCCACACCCGGGTGCTACACCTTCTACACCACCTCTGCGAGGTGGAGTAGTTTGGGTGTAGAAGTTGTAAAGCAGAATTCGGCGCTATTTTCGAAACATGTTACAAGTAGCTGTGTTGTTTTGAGAAGCTGGCTTTCCAGTTTTGAATCAGACATCCGCTTATAATAAAAACTGTATTCAGTTTAATCTGGCAGTTGTGAAAAATAAAATTGCAATTTGTATTGCTATTTTTAGTAACGTTTTGTGGGTTATGTTACTACTTGTTATGAATATAATTATATCAACTCGTAAAACTAATACAATTAATTTAAGAATGGAGATTCCGTTTCCTGTAGAACTATCTGTTATGTGACGTATGAAATGAGCTGCGTAAAGGTTATAGGACGAAAATTTATTTTTATTCAAATTCGTAATTCATGCAAAATACTGTACATATTTTCTATAATAGGTGGTGTGACAGGACGTTCATCATCGGATCCGTCACTTGCATCTACCTTTTCCTGCATTAAAATATCTCGCAATATTTACGTTTGCTGCCATATCATTAACACAGAAAATAAACAATACAATTCACACTCAACTACACCTAGGCGTCCAGGGGGACTTTCTGCTCCTTTTGTTTCTGACCATCTAAAACCCACTACACCCAAGTCACCTCTGGATATAGAAGTTGTAAAAGGTACAACCCGTCTGAACAAAGCTAAGTATATAGCTTCCAACTTTGCCGCACGCAGCACTGTTTCATAACGTTCGAATCTATCCACTCTAAATTCCCAAACACTAGATATTTAAAAGCTTCGTTTAGGACATGGAATTCTTCGTTTGTTGGCCAGACTGTCTGCACTATACTACACCTTCACGTAGCAGCAGTTCGCGAGAGGAATCGGTTATCGGCACAACAATCTACGCGCGTATCGGGACACACACTGCTTGCTCTTGGATTCGCAGTGGAAGAAGTGTCTAACGAACATACAAGAAAATCTACAAATGTTAACCTAGTTGGCTGGATTGCCCTTATCGTGCCCGAAAGCCTAAAGGATGTTCAAGAGCGTTTACTATCAATATTTTATGTTTTAAAGAAATAGTGTTAGTTATGTATTAGGTACTTGCGGGTAAAATATCTGCAAAAGAAAAAAAATAGCTTGCACATATTTTTTGCATAATGCTGCATCAAAATCAAACGTTGTGTGCTACTCTTCCCTGCAAATAAAGAAAACTTACCGACGTACTTTAACCAAATAATTTACAGAGAAATAACATTGTATGGGCCATGTATTAATATATTAGAATAGCTCACACTGCATCGTTTGGGTATTTTAAAAAATTACTAAATTTGCAACTTTATTCCTGTAATTTTGCGATTTTTTTAAAATTCGGAATAAGTCATTGGGGGTTTATAAATATGTTATTTCATAGCTAACGTTATTCCTGTTAACCATGAATTATTTCATAAGCGTGAGTCAGTTTGTTTTCATTATTTTCAGTACAGCGTTACATGCAAATTTTAACTCTGACATACCATTATAAAAAAAACTATGCGGGCTAAATTAATTTTATTTGAGGAAACTGTACACGCAAGTACCATATACAATTCTAACACTACTCCAAAAAATATTACAACTTGGCCACTTAAACACCCTTAAGACGAAATGATGTGGGCGTGTGACAATGCTGAAATATACGAGCGGGCAAAAAGGGAAATCCGCGAGAAAATCCACCAACCATTACAAAATCATTGTGCGGCACGATTGCTATGTGTTGAACAATTGCAATTATCCCGCCATATATCGTACTCATAGTTGTTATCTAATCCGAATCACAGTTTCGGCACACAACCATGAATCCCGTCCCCTCTCCCTCATGAGCACATATATTTTCTGTCTGCAAGTGTGTGAGCGAGTATTTGACTTCACAGTCTGTTAAGCGAGCAGGTGACCCTCTCGTATCTGCCTGGAAGGTGGCCTCGCATCTAAGCTTGACTGACGGGTCGTTATCTCTAGAGGCTAATAGCTCTCTGGGACAGTGTACATGTTCTCTTCCCCCTTCCCAGTTTTAATTAAAAACCATTGAGCGCTTCGAAGTGATGGTGTACGAAGACTGGCCTAGCTACAGGTATTTCGTTAGAACGAACAACATTTAGTGCTGCCATATCGAGAGCCAGAAACAGACCATTACTCGCTAGAGCAAAATCTTAAAATACTAAAATACTAAATACAAAACTTCAATAATATCATTTATTCTAGGATAACTTAAACAATAGTGTAAACAACACGGAAATATTGTATGAGTACAATTTAGAGATGCGCTTCGCACATTGTCACGTTGGAGTAAGCCTATTGGTTTGCGTCGTTCGATGTAAATCTTGTCTTATATGGGCGTAGGATTGATTAACTCACATGTAGAACAAATTATTGAAAACATTTAAAATTTAATTTCTCTGTCCAAATATTCTGTAAATTACAGCTCTATGTTACTGTAGTTTTACTTTTATGTTTGAAAGTACCAGAGTAAAATTTTCCGTGCAGTTCTTCTTACTGCCACGAATCAATTTCGAGACAATTAACAGTCAAAATAAGACATATTTTATGTAATAAAAATCCGTTATTTTAACACATTTTCTATTGCGAATATTCACTAACATCTATGTAGATGTAAAATTGGAACAAAAATTGATTATTTCATGTGTTATTAATAATGACATCGTTCAATAACTTTTGCAGCAAATGTAAATGCTTTAAATTGTAATACAGAAGAGCCACACATTCTACAATATTAGTTCAAAATCTATAAATGACATTTATTTAAGCATTATTTATGGATTCCTACCTATTCATTTGGTATTTATTTCGATTTTACATGTCTTCATTTCAGCATTCTCACAGAGGCCAACATTGCATTGGAGGAATGATCTTTAGAGATATTTCATTGTAAAAAAATGCACAATGTGAATGATTTAGGGTACTTACAGAAACAAAATTACAGATTCAATATATATCACTTTTATGTATGTCTTCAGTGGCACTACTACCCTTTCATACATCACTACTAATTAATAACAAAATTTTGTGATGGAATACTTACAAATATCCAGCAGACCGTACATAAAAATCATTACCCAATTATTTGGGTAAGGGATACTAACTAAGAGGATGATAATTGACGAATGAAAGGAATTTTTGTCACTGTAAAACAAAATTTCGGAATATTATTTAAAGAGAGAAATTCATGCACAGAAGCATTGCCAACTGCCGACGCCGAGTGTGCATTGCCGTTAAGGCTTTGCATGCTCGCAATATATAGCGACACTCACAAATAAGGACAGCCATAATCACAAAAATACTATTTAAACAACGATGCATCGCAGAGATTTGTCTGATCTCAATCAATCGTCGGTCGGTCATAACAGACCTGCAGGGCTTCACCACTTCCCCGCAAAACTATCCTTCATAGCGTGGCGAATGGACTGTAACTTTGTTTGAGAAACATTCAAAAGCGGCTTAGTTATGTTTTAAAAATGAAATAAATTACATATAGGTAATTAAAATTTTATTATGAGTGAAGATCACTTCACTAAGAAACAGCATTGACAGAACAGCTCACATTCAATCGGACAGTGCCTCGAGGAATGAAGCCACCGTGTTACTTAAAACGTCAATTGCTGCCGATACAATCTAAAAATTTATTTTACATTGTAAACTGACATGTGAATAACAAATAATATAAAAATGCTGAACAACAACGTATCAATTTAAACTCAAAAATTTGCACATACAAATTTCCTGTTCCACGTCTGTGATGTCTTCATCACAAATCTCATCGGTTTGGGTTGCAACTGTACCTGAAACAAAGGTGTTAATTTGAATGAATAATGTCTTAATAAGATTTATTAAAATAAAGGCTAATTATAGCCTGTATGGATGAAAATTACTGAACATTGAGTATTTTAAAGTTATAACATTGTATGCCAGATTTTTTTAATGATAAACAAGATTTCGCTACAGATGTGCAATCACACTGAAGAAATAGTCCGTTTTGTATTGTAATTTGAAGAAATTGGTTGAATTCCTTTTATCATATAATTGACTGGAAAAACATATTTTTTCACATTAATGTATTTCATATTTGAATAGAGTATTTGAGAAACATCATAAGACCTACAATGCATCAACTTAAACTCAAAAATTTGCACCTACAAATTTCCTGTTGCATGTCTGTGATGACTTCATCACAAATCTCATCGGTTTGTGTTGCTCCTGCATCTGAAATAAGAAGTTAATTTGAATGAATAACGTCTGAATAAGATTTATTAAAATGGAAGCTATTTATAACCTGTATATATGAAAATTACTGAACATTGAGGATTTTAAAGTTATAATGATATATGGAAGATTTTTTTATGATAAACAAGATTTCTCTACAGATGTGTAATCACACTGAAGAAATAGTCCGTTTTGTATTGTAATTTGAAGAAAACTATTGAATTCCTGTTATCATTTACTAGAAAAACTTATTTTTCACATTAATGTATTTTATATTTGAATCGAGCATTTGAGAAACATCATAAGAACTACAATGCATTAACATAAACTCAAAAATTTGCACCTACAAATTTCCTTTTCCACGTCTGTGATGTCTTCATCACAAACCTCATCGGTTTGTGTTGCAATTTCACCTGAAACAAAAGTGTTTATTTGAATGAATAACGTCTGAATAAAATTAATTTAAATGAAGGCTATATATAACCTGTGTGTATGAAAATTACTGAACATTGAGGATTTTAAAGTTACAATTATATATGCTAGATGTTTTAATGATAAACAAGATTTCTCTACAGATGTGTAATCACACTGAAGAAATAGTCCGTTTTGTATTGTAATTTGAAGAAAACTGTTGAATTCCTGTTATCATATAATTTATTAGATAAACATATTTTTCACATTAATGTATTTTATATTTCTATTGTAATTTGAAGAAAACTGTCGAAATCCTGTTATCATATCATAGGAGATAGATTTAGCTGATCCGAGGACAAGTGGGTGGAGGGTGTAATTGCCTTAGTGCCGCATCCGCCATCTTGGATGCCATCATCGTAGCCGTCTTGTTTCCGGTGGCCATCTTGTTTCCGGCTGCTATCTTGTTTCTGGTCGCCATCTTGTTTCTAGTAGCCGTCTTCGATTACATCACTTTCAAAATTTTCCAAAATTTCCCAAAATTAAAAAAATACTAAAAAAATGTTGGATCCATCCGCCATCTTGGAATAAACCCCCCTGCCCCTGCCAAATTTCAACACAGTCATTTGTTTACATGTTCTGGAGCCCTCCATGTTTATTTTATTTTTAAATTACCCACCAAAATAATCTATTATTTTTAGTTCTAGGAATTACCACCAGGGGTTTGAGCTGCCATCTTTGTTTTCCTATTTACTCACTTGATTCGACTCCACAAGGCTGTGCTTAAGGGCTAATAATGTATGCTATATTATATGGACTCTCGCCCCTATCACCAATATTATTTTTTTATGCTTACCTCCAGACGTATAGATTGACAAGTCTTGACAAGTATTATACCTTACCAAAGTCATTTGTTTTATTTTTGCGTAATAACTGTATTATTATTCCTTTCGATTAATTATGTAAATATTAAAAACCTTATATTGTAATGTAATAGTGTGGCATGTAAATACTGATTGAGTGTACAAGGACTGGTACATCTGATGCTCTTTAAGAAAATTTATGACAAGCGAATAATGTCTCTCAACACACACAATGTGAAGTTTAAAAAATAATACATTTATTAAAAATTAATAATTATTTACAATATATATTAAAAACACTACATACATAATATTTACAAATAAGGAGGCAGGTGATCAGGTCTTCGCTCCATAAGTGTCATGAGGAGGAAGAATACTTCCTCCTGAAAGTGGAAGGTAGCGGTGTGGCTGATACCCTCCATGGTGTGCTGCGCTTCTAGTCGGAGCCACAGGTCCAGGATCTCCTCCAGCTGGCCCCGAACCTGGGCCCGTAGTCCAACAAGTTCCCACCACACCTCCACTCCCACATTGTCCTCTTCCTCCTGCTCCTCCTCCTCGCCATGGGACGAGGCACCCTCCTCCCCAGCATCCTCATCATCGTCATCCTCCCCATCGTCGTCCTCCAGCATCACCACAGGCACCATGGGTGCCACCGCCATTACAGGCCACCCTGCTGCAGGACCCCGTTTTGGAGCAGGTCCTGTGCAGTCGGAGGACCACTTGGCTGCCCCAAACATCCCCACGACTATAACCTCGTCGTCGGAGAGGACGAAGTTCTGCAGAAGGCGAATCAATGGTGGAGGAGGTGGTGGTGTCTGACAGGCAGACACCTGTGCCACAGCAGCATTGTACATCTCTTCCAGTGTCTTGTCATCCTCACTGTCCCACACACATGTGCGGCTTGACATCTTAACATAGACTGAAAACCCAAACACTCAGGAGACATCTCCTGGTAAGCAAACCCTCCCCTCCAGCCAATGTATTGCAAGACAACCCAACCCTCCCTTCATGTGGTCACAATCTACGTCACCAGGAATAGGGGAAGGCTACAGGTGCCATCCAGTCGCATAGATAATGTCCTGGTCTCAACTTGTGCACAAGCCACTACCTGAAGTAGCAGAGCATGACTCAAGGTCTGCAGTTGCATGCGAGAGTCGCGCGCCAACCAGCTTAATGATCTAGGCCATTAGACTGCCGGACAACCCCGCTCTTCGTGAGGGGAGAAATGACGAATCAGCATGCCTTCGACCACCTCATCACCTCGAGTCTCAACCTGTTCAATGTTTGTCATCGCAAACTGCCTTTCAGTCATACCAGTAGCAGTTCCAACTATTCCCAGGAAAAGAACATTTGCTTTTAAATAAAAACACAGATATTAAGTTTTAAACATATATTTATTTATTCCTTTATTCATAAGAATTCACATTATTTGTACATAATGTCTGATTAACGAATCCAACTGTCGTGGTTTGCATTGAACCCCAGCCACCGCACAAGAACTTTATTTCCTTTCTTCTTCAATACCTTCTTGACCAAATACTTGTTTGGATACTTGGTAACCTGAATTTCTTTGCTGTAGAAGCCTCCTCGAATAGTCTTGCCTTCCACATCTTCTAGGGGGTTGGTCCTTGGTTCGTAGTGCCGAATCGCGACCACTTTTAATATTTCAGTGCTACAGTTTAGTGTGTAGCCTTTCATAAATGTTCCCTTCACTCACGATATCCTTACATATTCTCTAACCTTACCTTTTGGTTTGTGCAGGTCCAGGTTCTTCTCATTTTTATAAACAAATTGTAATAAAGAGTTGTCCACGACATACACAGGCTTCATTTTTGTGGTCCTGTGAACTTTATTGTTATAGTTCGAGAACAGATGAGGCAAAATGTCCATCCACTTGTAGCTTCTTTGTGCTATAATTTCTTCCACATTTCGTTTTTCAGTGTACGATTAAAGTGTTCTGCGATACTGGCAATGAGACCACTTTGGGTTGAATAATGGTTTATTTTATGTTTTGACATCAAGGTTCGAAAATTAAAATTGTAGAATTCCTTGCCGAGGTCGGTATGTAGATTCTTGCATGGACATTTATCTTGCAAAACATTATTTATCACATTTGTTCCATCACTGCCACTCTTATTTTAGTGAAGATGTGAGGGCGTAATAAGTACACCACATTTGCTGGACACAAGCCATGAATTTACGCATATATACAATATGTACATATACACATTCACAAGACCGCACTGGCTGGACGCATGCAAACTGTTCTTTACAGCATACCCGTAGAGACTGCCTTCTCCTGGTTGAGGTGCGGTCTCGCTGGGTCACCCCAGTAATCCCTTGTCCTGCCTGGACAATGGAATATGCCTGGGGTTGGCAAGCTGTTAGCGGTCATCCGGCCGGTCAGGGATGTACAGCCCCCCACTGTACTGTCTTGCACAGACAGGCTGTCAGGTCCGCATCGTTTCCGCATACGGCAGTGGTGCACCACCACAGCACCGCCCTGCCAGTGATGCACCCAGCATCACGAAAAACTGCCTTGAAGGCGGTCAGGAAAGCGGACGTGGCGGCCAGATATTGTCACTCTAGGAGAGGTGTGTTGAGTTGCCTTGTATGAGCCTTGTAAATGGCATAGTACTGCTGAGTCCGGTCTAGGGATGGGGTTGGTGATGCTGCCAGGTGTTTGGTTGGCAAGGGTGTATACTGGTTTAAGGTGATCGATGGAAACTGTAACTTGCCGACCATGCATTTGGAGTGTTGCAATCTTTGGTGTACGGCTGAGCACTGGAAATGGGCCTTCATACAGGGTCTCGAGAGATGTCTTGAGCCCTTCACGGCAGACAAAGACTTCTGTTGCTGTGGAGAGGTCCTTAAACACAAATGTCTTGGTTCCGCCACGGTTTGTGCCCGCTACAGGTTGGAGTGTGCTGAAATGTTGCTTGATCTCCCTTACAAGTCCTGTTGTGTTTGCAAGTTGGGAATATGGGCCACTAACAGCTCACCAGGGAGACAAAGAAGTTGCCCATATACCAACTCAGCTGCTGAAGCATGGAGGTCATTACGCCAGGCTGCTCGGATTCCTAGAAGTATGGTAGGTAATATGTCCACCCAGTGCTCTGTGTTTTGGCAACGTATGGCAGCCTTGAGTTGCTGGTGCATTCTTTCCACCATACCATTGGCTTGTGGATGAAATGCTGTTGTCCGAAATCACGATGTACATGTCAGGTTACAGAGGTCCCTGAAGAATGCAGACTCGAACTGTCTCCCTTGGTCAGTAGTTATCTCAAGTGGGGTGCCGAAGCGTGCGATCCATGCAGTGTACAGAGCCCGAGCAATGGTGGTGGCCTCAGTGTTCTCCACCGGGATTGCTTCTGGCCACCTAGTGAAACGGTCGATGACAGTCAAACAGAACCGGAAACCTTGGGACACTGGCAAGGGCCCCACCAGATCGATATGCACATGGTCAAATCTTGATGTGGGTGGTAAGACGGCACCAGTTGGGGAGGAGACAGGACATGAAATTTTCGAACGCTGACAGAAAATACATGCCCGTTCCCACTTATGACAGTCTGACCTGATGGAAGGCCACACAAATCTCTGTGTGACTAGCTTGACCGATGGCGTGACACCTGGGAGATCGAGGTTATGCACAATGTTGAAAGCTGTACGATGGAATGGTGCTGTGATGAAAGGACTTGCTGTTGGAGTAAAGACATCGCAGTAGAAATCGAGTTGTATATTTGGCATAGTGAGCTTCCTCAGCTGTAGGCCAGAATTCTGCTGCAAGTATTGTTTAACTCTTCATCTGCCAGGTGTGACATAGCTAGAGCTTGGTAGTCCATGGTATCGGCCACAGCATTCACTCGGGAGAGGGTGTCTGAAACTATATTGTCAGCACCCAAGATGTGCTGAATGCTTGTAGTGAATTGACTGATGAAATCCAGCTGCCTTGAATGGTGGGGTGAGCATTTTTCCAGGTTTTGGGTGAATGCAAAAATGAGAGGTTTTGTGGTCAGTGAATACAGTGAACTCCCTCCTCTCTACCATATGTGGACACTGATGGATCCCCAAATATATGGCGAGGAGTTCGCGATCATAAGCACTATACTTCTGCTAAGGGCTGCCACAATCCTTCCACCTGTTGCTGGAGCACAGCCCCAACTGCGAAGTCCAAGGCAACTGTCATTTGTTGGGATTGGATGAGCCAGCATGATAGCTTGTGCGAGAGCAGTTTTGCAGTTTTCAAATGCCTTCTCACTCTCCGGTGTCCATGTAACTGGGTCCTTGCCTTTCATGTCCCCCTTAATCATATCATGCAATGAGGCTTGTGTCTCTTATGCCTTGGGGATAAAACGTCTGTAAAAGTTGAGCATCCCAGTGAACCGGCGCAGTTCTTTTGCAGTCTGTGGCTTATTGTATGAGAGGACCGCATCTTCTTCCTCCAACAATGGCTTGGTTCCTTCCACAGAAATGCTGTACCCTAAGAAAGTTACTTGCGGTTCCTCAAAGACACATTTGGCGAGGTTGATTAGGAAACCATTAGCTTTTAGGTGGCTGAAAAGCTCTTCTAGATGCTGCACATGCTCTGACTCACTGCTCGATGCAACCAATATGTCGTCAATGTATGAGACACAAAATTCCAGACCACGGAGGACCTCGTCAATAAATCTTTGGAATGTTTGTGCAGCATTGCAGAGGCCAAAGGACATGAAGGGGAACTCGTACAACCCGAAAGGTATGGTGATGGATGTTTTCGGAATAACTGCTTGGGCAACTGGAATCTGGTTGTAAATTCTGATGAGATCAATTGTGGAGAAAATGGTCTTGCCATGTAGGGTGTGTGAAAATCCTGGATGTGAGGAACTGGGTATCTGTCAGGAATTGTGCGAGCATTAAGCATTCTGTAGTCTCCACAGAGTCTCCACTCATCTTTTTTCTTGGGTACCATGTGGAGTGGGGAAGACCAGGAACTGTTTGAAGGGCGGGCTAACCCAAGCTTAAGTAGAGTTGTGAATTCCTGCTTCACTATCAGCAACTTGTCTGGTGCCAACCGGCGTGGCTTACTGTGTACTGGCTGCCCGGCAGTGGTGTGAATATGGTGCACTGTGGAATGTTGTGTAAGCTGTGGAGTGCCAGATGGGCGAGAGATGTCGCCATACTTCGCCAGCAATTCAGAGTAGTGTGATGACAGAGGAAGTGTCTTTATGCTGCTGATATTACAGATGGTCACATGACAGATGGCTGATACGGAGGTAGTACTATCTACAAGGCGCCGAGTGCGGATATCGACCAGGAGGCCATAATGGTGGAGGAAATCAGCCCCGATGATAGGCTTGGTAACACCCGCCATGACAAAATGCCACACCAAATCATGCCTCAGCCCCAGGTTGAGGGTAAATGTAACAAAACCATAGGTAGAGATAGGTGAGCCATTTGCAGCAAAAATTGTATATTCTGACTTAGCATGGCACCCTATTGGTAGCAGCGAACATGAATACACACAAATGTCAGCACCTGTATCCACTAAGAACTTTACCTTGGTTACTCTGTGACAAAGAGGCGGCTGCTTGGTGCATGGGTGTCGTCGCTGGCCACCATCAATGAGTCCCCTGTTCGTTTCCCACATGGTAGGTACAGGGTGAATTACATCTTTGTGCAGCATCTCCAAAGTGCCGATAGTACCAGCAAACTCTGGTAGAACTCCTGCTGCGAGAATGCCTGTGAACCGATGCAGATTGTGAGCTGTCCTGGCAGCTGCTGCGTTGACTGTTGTAAGTGGTGGTGGCTGCTATTTTCTGTCATAGAGTCGCTGCCATTTCGCTAATTTTTGTGGACATCAGTGAGGCCATCCTGTCGAACATTGCCTCTAGGGATGCAGCCTCTGCTACCTGTAGCTTCAGATTGGTGTCAGCAATGGCATCTGCCAGGTCAGCCAATGAGTCCAGTGGCGAGTGACACTGAGTAGTTAGGATTGCTTGCATCGTGGTTGATAAGTGGCCTAGCCATAGTGACCTGAGAGTTCTTCTGGTATGGAAGTCCCTGCCCAGGCTCTGCAAGTGCCTCAGGAACTGCGAGGGCCTTCGGTCGTCCATCTCTTCATGTTCCAGCAGTTTGGTTTTTCGTTCCTGAGAGGCACTCAACCACTTGATTAGTTCTGTTTTTAGTTTCTGATATTGGTCTTCAGCTGGGGGGCTAGTCAGTATATTGTGCACTTCCATGACGAATTTGATGTCCAAATTGCTGGCCACATAACTGAATTTTGTTCGGTAGGCAGTTATTCCGGCAAGCGCGAATGGGTTTTCCACCTTAGCAAACCATAACTCTGGATCTATAGCCCAGAATGGCGGAATCTGCACTGCGACATGGTTGATAGACATATTAGGTGGTGCAGTGTCGTTCATATCAATGGAAGTGTCCAAGTATCGGTAGGGTCACGCCACGAACGCAGGTATTGCTACACGTGGTAGTATGGTGCGGACGAACTGGGTGGTCCAGAACACAGTAGCAGATACTACTTGTATCGCTGCCACTCGTGGAATCGCGCAATGACATATCGGTGTGGTGTAGAATGCTCGTGCTACCACTAGACAGGGGCGTGTACACTGCTGTGAGCGGTACTACTCATGCGGTAAAGACATGTGGCATACGTGTTGCCCGATCACATCGGAGTCACCACATTAGCGAGGACGTGAAGGCATAATAAATACACCATGTTTGCCAGACACGAGCCATGTATTTACACAATATATACAATATGTACATCTACACATTCACAAGACTGCACTGGCTGGATGCATGCATACTATTCTGTACAGCATACCGGGAGAGACTGCCTTCTCCTGGTTGAGGTGCGGTCTCGCTATGCAACCCCAGTAATCCCTTCTTCTGCCTGGACAATGGAATGTTCCTGGGGTGTCAAGCTGTTAGTGGTCATCTGGCCAGTCAGGGATGTACATGTCTTGCAATGACAGGCTGTCAGGTGTGCATCGCTTCTGCATATGGCAGTGGTGTGCTGCCGCTATTACTTTTAACAGGAACTGCCCATGCATATTTACTGTAGCAGTCAATAACAGTCAGTATGTACTTGTAGCCTTTGTTCTCGCGAGCATATGGAATCATTTCAACCAAGTATGTTTGATACAAGTCCTTTAAACCAAACACCTGCACATTACATAGAAGATAAATTCGACTTGTGGGCTTGTGCAGCTCCCCAGCGATGTTTATACGACTCATTCTCTGTATCTGTCATCACATAATTTGTATGTGAGTTATTCCCAGCCTGCTGAGAAACAATTAACAGTCAATATGTCTACAATTTCACTAACATCATTCCTGTAAACATATTCAGAAAGTCTCCCATCTTCTATTTTCTTATGTAGATTGAGAACAGATCCTGTTGTAGCTCGTACATTTGGGAACAGCTGGGAAATAATGTTGAATTTCGGGTGTGTTTAATCCTTGTATTCATTGCTGCTACAATTATTATTTTTCAAATGAGCACTCGTAAGTTTCAAAAGATGTTTATGCTGTTGAGTATTACAAGCTCTACTTCTACTTCATTACTAGGTAATAATAAAATTTGCTTGTTTCCCAAGAAATATATTTTAGTTGCTTGTATACTCCATATGTCCTATTCTATGACCGTGAGATTGTTAAGTAATCATGAAGCATTGTGTTTTGTTTATTTTTCCATTTCCACTCAGAGAGAGGCAAATCATCTTCATCAACTTCTTGTGCTTGTTTCTTGTGTTCACTATAGTTTGAGGTTCTTCTTACTTCTTCACTGTCACAAGATGTGGTGGTGGTTTCGCCTTAAAACTGTCTAGTCTATCTGTTATAGGTTTGAAAGCTTCCTCATTAATCATATCACATTCCATTCTAGCATGTTGAGCAGTCAAGTACTTTGCATGAATACTTGTAATCACAGCATGTAAGTCACAAAGAATGTCAGACATTTTAATACCCACTTACAATGACATGATAGGGTATTTATATGCTGATCTTCTTAGGTGGTGGACTAGAGCTTATTATTATAAGGCTTGTTAACAACATCTTCATCTTCTCTCGGACCTACAATATTTTTAAGTCTCTTTCCTTCGGCACTGCAGTTCCCATCATCGGTAGGAATTAAACAACTTTCTATTTTAAGTTTCAGGCCATTTTGACCTTACTTTGAAATTATGTAGCTAATTTCTCACTGACGAAGGCTTATGAACCGATCGAATCCTCATCAATACCTTCCATTACAAGAAATCCTTAAGGATCACTCTAACAAAATGCACACAACTCTTGAATTTATTAAAAGTCATATCTGTATTAACATGATCAGATTAAATATGTCTCAAGTTTAAGTCATCCATGCGAAACAACACCAATAGGTTGGTATTATCTCTCAATAACTGTTTGGGTATATGTGAATAAGTCTGACAAATGTAAAATGAATCTACTGATATATGTCTCCCGATACAAAAGTAGTCTTGAATACAAACCTGTTTCTCACAAGCTACATCATCGAACACAAACACAGAGTTTGGTAGAGCGTTGTTTGGTTGCACCACCGATTCTTTGTCACTGAATGGAAAATACCCTAGTCCATCCACGTAACTTAGAATTTTACCAAGTCGCTGATACTTTGGCTGTTGCAATGATTTGAGAATAGGTACACATTCTCGAACCGGGGACCATTAGGCTCCTCCAGCAAGCTTAACACACATGTCTTGCTGCAGTTTGATGGCCCTGATATGATGCAACGGACAGTATTGGGTAGAAGGGGACCACGCCTGGATTCATGAGAGGTGACTTCATCTTCTGTAGTAATATGTATAGGCAGACTAATTTCTTGCTTGTCGATATGTATATTACCACCACCTACTTCTGGTGCTAATTGAGAAGCAGATTGCGGAGACTGTGGGGCAAATTGTGGAGATGTGTGCAGAGCATGCAGAGACACATGTGGTGCATGAGGAGCATGTTTGGAGCCGTGCACAGCATAAGTATATGGGTTCTGAGATATGTGAGGAGCGTGCATAGCTGTGTGCAGAGAACGCATAGTTGTTTGAGGAGCAAGTTGCGGAGCATGCATAGAATCAGTACCACAAATCTTGGAATGTCTCATCAAAATATCATTCCTTGTAAACTGTTGATGGCAGACTTCACATTGATATTTCTTTCTTAAAGTCTTCTACTGCATGTAGTTTTTTCATGCCATAACAAATTACGCATGGCAGTAAATACTTCACCACAGAAGCAACAGCAGAGGTGCATTATTAACATCCGAACTGTTCGAAGGCTAGAAAGATACTGAATAAAATGCATATAAAAACTACCTATTAAGTATTTTCAAGTCATTGTTACGTGATTTCTCATGAGATTAAGGTCAAGAGCGGAAGAGGATTAGTGAATACCCGTATAAATAATTTACCCTTCGGAGCACATATTCCTGGGTACTTGTTCTGTGGACCGGGAACGAAGCTAAAAAGAGGCTCGAGCGTGATGATGTCTGAGTTAACAAATTGGACGAGGCATGCAAGGAGCACGATATAGCTTATGCTTATATAATAAGCTAGAAGATAGTCATACTGCTGACTCTGTTCTTGCTGACAAGGCAAAGAAGATTGCTAAATATAAAGATTCAAAGTTTGGTGAAAGAGTAGCTGCTTGGGGAGTATCCAAGATCATGAAAACAAATGTCAAGCGAGGAATGTGTTTTGCGAATAAAGGGTAGCGCATTTACTCCTACAAACACTCGAATTAAATCCAAGCTGTCTAATAAATGCATAGTTAGTTATAAGAAAAATAATACACAAAAGAATAAGAAAGCATGCAAGAAACAAGGAGGCTTCATGCCTCTACTACTACCCAGTTTGGCAGCACTAGGAGGTCTGATTGGCGGAGTTAGCGGTATTGCCAGAGCAGTGAATACATCGAAAAACAAAGGTAAGGAGTTCGATGAACTTCAACGCCACAACAAGCAAATGGAAACTATTGCACTTGGGTCAAAAAATGGAAAAAGCCTTTACCTAAGACCTTATCTTGTGGGTGGGGTACGTCTAAAAAAAGAACTAGAAAGAGAAGGAAGCAATCTTAAACCAACTACCTGATCTACCACTAACAAATCTAGAATTAATGATGTTTGCTAGAAAATTACAAATACCTCATTTAAGGGGCATGTACATGAGAGACAAATTACCATTATAACCAAGACACAATGAATGTGGAATTATAAATTTAGATTCGGCTACTGGCCGAGGAACTCACTGGGTGTTGTATAAATAATATGGAAACAGTGTTGATTACTACGACAGTTTTGGCAACCTTCGCCCGCCTAAAGAAGTACGCAAGTATTTCAAGGTGATGGAACTTAGTTATGATTATTTTAATGAACAATTACCTAGCTAATGGAACTGTGGCCATTTAATTCTTCAGTTATTAATTAGTGATTAATAAATGTTTGGCACAAGCAAACTTTGTATCAGTCATGTCTGCAACTTTGATCTTGACAGACAAGAGCTCAGAGCTATGCTGCGTGCATTTCCCGGCTATGGATTTAAAAGGTTCGTGGTCAGTGGCACTGACAGATTTCCGAACATATTTTTCAGTACCTAATGTGGTTAGTTCAAACTGTTAATTTCGATATATAAAAATGACATTACTGAAGAGGTTACTGTACCAACATGATCATATGAGATTGAAGATATTGCAGCATACATCAAGCAAGCATTAGGTCCTTATGTAACTTTTGTTTTGCGAGGCAGTCCAAACAGTCTGAAAAGTAAATTGCTGTGCAGCAAGGATATTTACTTTAACGAGAAAGATACTCTAGCATCCATGCTGGGATTCGAACACAATGTGTATGAGAGCGGAAAAATACACCAGTCAACACTAACTGTAAACATTTTGCTAGTAAATGTTATAAGAGTAAACTTCAATCTTGTAACAGGCTCATATCTAAATGGTAAACCGAACCATACACATCACGAGTTTTCAGCGACTGTTCCACATAGATTTAAACTGGTAGAAGTCCCGAAAAATCTAATTTATGCACCAATCATAGAAAAGTACGTGCAGGAAGTTATTGTTTGTATAGTCGACCAGGATGATAAACTGATTAATTTCAGAAACGAAGAAATTACATTGCACTTGCAATTGAAAATAGATGGGCCTGAGTTTTAGAAAAAAGATTATGAAAACAATTCTCTCCACCAAGCCAAAGGTCAGTTTGTTACAAGCAACCAGCATGTTAACACATAAAAATATCGTGTTCTTGAAGAGTCTAGGCTTAAAAGTCAAGAAAAATGGAAGATGAAATACTGAATGTGGACGAGCCCATTAGTTACAAGGATTCCATAACAAAGACTAAATTCATGCTTATTCACCATACCTGACCGGACCATACCACCTGTCGTCCGAGGTTCGAATACCGGTGCAAAACCAGGACAATTATACTTTGCCATGCAACTCTGACTTGAGATTCAGAGGCAACATAGCAAAGGTTAGAAACACCTTATCTGTAACCACCAAGATAATTAGAAATGGAATACTTCACACGATTAATAAAATAGCTTATGAACTGAATGGTGTCGAGGTTGATCAGACATGGGATGTAGGTATTACAGCTACTGTGAAGAACTACCTGTCTCTAACACACAACCAACTACCTGCAGCCAAAATTGCAGGATGGGGAATCGAACCAAAATATAAAGTTCCTGTATACAATGGTGGAAGATTTGAAATATGTGTAAGACTTTCCTCAATGCTAGGATTTGCCGAAGATTACAAGTATATTATAGTGAATTCTAAATAAGAGTTGGTCATAATTTTAGCCAATACTCAGACAAATGCTTTACTGGATACTGCAGACAACCCGGAGGACACGACAGCCTCTATACAACCGATAGAGTGGCTGCTGCCACATGTTCAAGTAAAAATGGAGGAGAGAATAAAACTACTCAAGCTTGTCGAGAAAGGAAGGAATATAGATGTAGCCTTCTGCTCACGGAGCTTGGAAACTTGTCCAGCACATACTCAGTCTCAAAATGTAAATTGAAATGTTAAATCTGCATTTGCAAAGGAAAAACCACGCTACATAATTCTAACATTCCAGACCAGTAGACAGAATACCGCAAGTGCAGATCGCTCAAAGTTTGATCACATCAATATAAATAATATCAAAGTTTATTTGAACTCTGAAAATTTTCCGTATGTGGACTTGAACGCAAATTTCAGTAACGATTCTTTCTGTTGGCATACCAAATGTTTGCAGATTTCCAGAAAGTATACTACGGACGAGAAGCTTCGACCACACTCGAACCAGAAGAGTTTATGAACAGTGTCCCTCTCCTTGTACTTGATGTAAGTAAACAAGATGATCGTATAAACACTGGAGTAATTGATTGTCACATTGAAATGACTGCAGTGGATAATATACCTGCCGGCACACAAGCCTATGCTTTCATTATCCACGACTGTTTGGCAACATATAATGCAATGGGATAAAGTGGTGAAATTACTAACTTAAGCTCAGTTCGATCTTGGACGCCACAATGTATGCAAGCATCCAGGGCTTCCAATCTCAACTCGGATTTATTGTTAAAGAGGATAGCATAGCATACAATGATGTAAAAGTGACAACACACAGCTTCCTGCCCCCATTTCACTGGAAGTTGTTGGATAAGAAAAGTATACACACCAATAAATGGCGTACAAAAAATTATCATGGACTAAACTGGGAAGATGGATATGAGGATTATGAAAAAATTAAAGATGTATTAACTAAAATTATAGATGATGAAGAATTTGTATTTCTTGTGGGAGTGGAGCAGAAAAAATGGCTAAGCATGTATTGTAACGTTAATATTATCGACATGCAAACTATGTATGAGTGTCCTTCGCTCCGCTACTTGAACGCAAAGTTCGACAAGCCTGAACACTCCTGCGAGTCATGTGAGCAGGACAGGAGCTCTTTGTGCCTGAACGTGCTTCTGCTATGGCTGTGGTGTATGGGAACCCCAGTAACGTGTGCTAGCATGACATCAGAGTAGGTAGTATATAGCAGGTCTGGACAAGAGGCCGCTCAGTCTGTCGCAATTGCTTGGTCAAGTTATTACGTTACTAACAGTGCTGTAAACAATTGATATCAGATTTCGACCAGAAGAGTTCCACGACTACATCGAGGCGGAAGTTGGTTTTCGCCGGGTGCACTACATGCCTGTTGGTCTTCCAGACCATCTAGGATTCTGCAATGGACTTGTACACTTTCTGTGGGTCAATGACGAAGATGTGTTCAGTGTGACACCTGTTCCCTGCAAGTTTGTAGATTGTCCAGTTTTCCATCTTCGTCCGGATAGCCAACTACCATCCACAACCGAGGAGCTTATTAATCGAGCTAAAGGTGAGATCATCATTCGCCACAACAGAGAGAGTTGTATCTCCTATGTAATAAGACATGACAAAGAAGTTATTCGTTGGGTGGAAAGGTGCAGTGGCTGGACCCAAACTGCCATTTTGAAGAAAGGGAAAGTTCGGTGGATGTCTTCATGCATGCCTCTGATGTGCGAAGTGTATTTGTCATCATAAACAGCTTGTTAATCTGAACAGTTCTCTTAACATCATGAACAGGTGGTCACCTCCAAGGTATAGAAACAATACTTATCTGTTGTCATGTATCAAACAGGAGGTTTCCGAGAGACATACAGAGATTTTAGAATATCAGAACTCTCATGTAAACTTTAGTGACGAATAGCGCAGCGACAGTTATGTAAACTTTGGTGATGAAAAGTACAACAACATTTATGAATATTTTAGTGACTCTGAAGATTCCAATAATGTTCAAGACTACATACCAGTTCGATGGCCTGACACTACCAAGGAAGAAGCTATACCTCGACCCATGTTCGAGACCTGGGCGAATAACTATGTCTATTGGGTCACCAGCAAACAGTATATACTTTATGAAATTGAATTTAAAAGTGAAGAGTGGAGTGAAGAAATTCTGAACAGAACTTATTTTGAAATGTGTAGAGATGGCAACCAATTTCGTGTAACGTTCAACCCCTTCTCACCAACTAGCAATGTTACAGCTTGTTTTGCATGTGAAGGTGTTAACTGCCCAGTTCATTTATGCAAACCATTTTTGCCACTACCATTGACTTTGGACCAAATGAAATCAGGGGTTGTTTGAGACACCCGAGTATGTTGTTGTGGGTAAATGCGATGGACTGCAACATAACATAAGTGCAATAACAACTACGCATACTCAATGCCTTACAGCAGGTTGGGCGTCACATTTGTGTCCTGTGTATCGAGAAAAACTGTTGCAAGATATTAATATCACACCAGCAAATTTTCTGAAGGGATGTTACAAGAGAAAAATGTAAATAAATATATGTCAGTGAAGACAATTCTTAATTAGCAATCAAGATGGAGGAGGCAGCGTGTAATGATGAGTCTGCAAGTGAAAATGAAGCAGAAATTTCTGGAAGTATGTTCTGCTACATCAAGTATCATTTCAGTCATATGTGTGCGAGATTATGGGACATTCTGATAAATTGTGACAGTTTTCCACGTAGAAGATGAGTGGTTTTTTCCCAGTACACTGCCAAGGCTCCTCCACCATTTTGTGAAGACATTCAGTTCTGTGCATATCATCAACATGACAAGATGCAACGCTTCGCTCCTGCCGAGCACTACGAGCATGTAAAGCCTGGACATCAGAGTGTGGAATATTCCTACTGGGGTGATGATGGACTTGATCGAGAATATACAGACGAGTGTAACTCGAGTGAGCATTGGCTATATGCGCATTATCCTACGAGTTGGGAACATTGTCAGCAGATGATTGACTGCAATCCTGAAGGAAAATGTACTGTGTTCAACATGCGGAGCAATACATCACTTCCTGCTTCTACCGAAGAAGTGATAGTGCATTCTAAACAAATGAAGAGACTTTAGTCACACAAAATCTCAGAGACTGAAGCCGCTGCTCCATCCTGTGACGATGCTGAAGATGGTGATCAAATGCTAAGTTATGATGTTGGGGACCAGGCAACCATGGAAGGACAATATGTCGTTGGTGACTACATTTATGTGCCCTGTCGTTAGTGAAGTCTTCCTTGATTCCTTGGTATGTGAACATGTACATGCAATTCTTAAAGACATTTTAAAAGTACTTGAAGACAATGAATAATGATGTATGTAAATAATTTTTGTGGGAATACTGTATTGTGTGTATATAACCAGGCTCTGGGGGGTATGCAAGTGTTATGTAAACATGATGGGAAATGCTGGTATGATGTATATATGAATATGTATACATGTTTTGCTTGGAGAAAAACATAAACATGATAAAATGAATTTTCATTAGTTTTATTTCTAAGTATTAGCAATTCTTTTTAAATAATACTTCCTTAAATACGTTACTGAAAATGATGTATAAACAGTGTCTGAAATAATCAGTTACTACTTCTTGTATTAAAACAATGGTTAAAAATGGATAATTAAAAACAATGTAAATACACGACTTTAGATAAATAAAATGTAAATAAATTATTTTGTGTTTATGAAATCAGCAGTTACAACTACTTGCAAGATAAATTACGAGTATATATACACTCTTGTGAAAGTTTGCTATTAGATGGATGTTATATAGAGTTGTACAAGGCTTGAGTGAGGCAAGCTCTTTCGACTTGAAAGCAATAAGGTTGACATGTTCAAACATGTGATGTCTAACATGCATCTGAACGGACTCGCAATTGCATCGCGAGACGCGACTCATGGAGCGGGGCCCTATCTCCAACCCACCATTAATGCTGTGCAGCTGGGGGGGATGTTTCAATACCCCTGGTGACTAGAGAGGTGTCAGTAGGATGGGCGGGGTGGTGGAGGGGAGGAGCCGGGTGGAAGGAGAGTGGGAAGGAGCAGGGGCAATAAGAGAGGGGGTGGAGGAAGGGGTGGAGGAGGGGGTGGTGGCAGAGGGATGGAGCAGGGGTGGAGAGGCCGGGCAGGCGAAGGAATGTGGGAGAGGAGGTGCAGAGGGAACTCGTCGTGCTGTGGGCCTGTGCAGACCTGTAATGGACACAGTCACTGCTTGCGAAGAGTTATCGCCTTGGTTGTACCACAGGTATGACTCGCCTCGGGCATTCATGGACCTGTTCTAACCTGAGACTGTAATGACGACTTAGGTTTTTCAGGACTTTTTACTGTTCAGCCAATAGAAACACACGATTCCCAAACATGACAATATATGGAGTGAGTTACTTTGCCCCTCACCACCAAACCTACCCCCACCACCACCACCATCACCACCAGATGCTCATAAAATGTGCTGCAAAGCCTGGTTTCCTCAGTCTTTCTTCGTCGCTTGCATATAGTTCATCGAGTTCGCTGCTCTGCTTTTTCGTATGCTTACTTCCGTATTTTTATAGTTAGGTTAATTTTTTAAAATTTTTATAGTTAGATTTATAGTTATTTACATCAAAATTTTTATAGTTAGTTTTTCGTTGTTAGTTTCTTCAGTATTTTTTATAGATAGGTCATAGTTATTTCGTCAAGATTTGGTGTTAGTTCTTCGTTGTTAGTTTCTTCAGTATTTTTTATAGATAGGTTATAGTTATTTCATCTAGAATTAGTGTTAACTCTTCGTTGTTAGTTTCTTCAGTATTTTTATAGTTAGATTATAGTTATTTCATCAAGATTTTATATTTACTTATTCGTTGTTAGTTTCTTCATTATTTTCATAGTTAGGTTATAGTTATTTCATCAATATTTCATAGGTTTATAGTTATATACATAAAGATTTCTATAGTTAGTTCTTCATAGTTACTTTCTTCAGTATTTTTATAGTTAGGTTATAGTTATTTCATCAAGATTTCTATAGTTAGTTCTTCGTCATTAGTTTCTTCATTATTTTTATACTTAGGTTGTAGTTATTTCATCGAGATTTTTATAGTTTAGTTTTCATCAAGATTTTACAGTTACTTATTCGTTGTTAGTTTATTTTTCAGTGTTTTATTAGCTAATAATTCAATATTTTATTGGTTAGGATTGTAGTTATTTCTTCAAGATGTCATAGGTTTATAGTTCATTCTTCAGTATTTGTATGGTTATTTGCATCAAGATTTTTATAGTTTGGTTGTTTTAAGTGACTTTGTCTTTAACTCTCATATTTGGCCATCATTTTTTCTTCTGCATTATTTCCTGTGGGTGTTTACATATTTCTCTTCAGTCTTTGTCATTATTTCTTTGTTTTTATTTATTGTCTTAATTTTTTCTTCTGTACTTCATTATGGATAGTGTGGCTGCTTCTTCTACATTTGTGTTTCCTTCATCCCTTCAGTGTGGCTTTTGTAGTAAGGTGTTTACTGCCATGCGTAATATGTTACGGCATGACAAAACCACATTCAGTAGAAGTCATTAGAAAGAAATTTCAATGTGAATTCTACCAACAACAGTTTACCAGGAATGATATTTTGAAGAGACATTCCAAGATTTGTGGTACTGATGCTATACATGCTCCGCAACTTGCTCCTCACATAACTATGCGTTCTCCACACACAGCTATACATGCTCCTCACATATCTCAGAACCCATATACTTATGATGTGCATGACTCCGCACGTGCTCCTCATGCTCCGCATGTGTCTCCGCATGCTCTGCAAACATCTCCACAATTTGCCCAACAGTCTCCGCAATCTGCTTCTCAATTAGCACCAGAAGTAGGTGGTGGTAATATACATATCGACAAGCAAGAAATTAGTCTGCCTATACATATTACTACAGAAGATGAAGTCACCTCTCATGAATCCAGGCATGGTCCCCTCCTACTCAATACTGTCCGTTGCATTGTATCAGGACCATCAAACTGCAGCAAGACATGTGTGTTGTTAAGCTGGCTGGAGGAGCCTAATGGTCTCTGGTTCGAGAATGTGTACCTATACTCGAAATCATTGCAACAGCTAAAGTATCAGCGACTTGGAAAAATTCTATATTACGTGGATGGACTAGGGTGTTTTCCATTCAGCGACAAAGAATCTGTGGTACCACCAAGCTATGTTCTACCAATCTCTGTGTTTGTGTTCGATGATGTAGCTTGTGAGAAACAGGTTTGTATTCAAGAATACTTTTGTATGGGGAGACATGTCAGTAGATTCTTTTACTTTTGTCAAACTTATTCACGTATACCCAAAGAGTTATTGAGAGATAATACCAACCTATTGGCATTGTTTCGCATGGATGACTTAAACTTGAGACATGTTTACTCTGATCATGTTAATACAGATATGACATTCGATGAATTCAAAGAGTTGTGTGCATTTTGTTGGAGTGATCCTTGCGGATTTCTTGTAATAGCCAATGAATTTCACTTATTTAATGGAAGGTATCGATGCGGATCCTATCAGTTAATAAGCCTTCGTCAGTGAGAAATTAGCTACATAATTTCAAAGTTAGGTCATAATGGCCTGAAACTTAAAATTGAAAGTGGTTTAGTGCCTACCGATGATGGGAACTGTAGTGCTGAAGGAAAGAAACTTAAAAATATTGCAGGTCCTAGAGAAGATGAAGATGCTGTTAACAAGGCTTATATTTACATACTTCATGGTGATTTGATTATTTTAATAAAAAATGTGCTAGACAGAACAAGTTACGATGTTGCAAGTATGATAAATGACATGGATGATAAACTTGGTGTTATCCACACTGATATGGGGCCATTGCTGGACAGGAAACTTAACACAATAGAAGGGCTGATAAATGAAACTTGTGGTGAAGACAAAGTCCTGGATGAGGAATTGCAGCTCCTTACTTAACTTAAAGCTTCAATTAAAAATATTGAAAACACAATAAAACCTGATTTTAACCTGCCTTCGGTTGTTGTTTTCGATGGGAAAAATAATAAACCAAGCTCTAGGCCAGTACCTAAGAAGACCAGCATATAAATACCCTGTCATGTCATTGTAAGTAGGTATTAAAATGTCTGACATTGTTGGTGACTTACATGTCATGATTAAAAGTATTTATGCAAAGTACTTGACTGCTTATTGTGCTAGAATTGAATGTGATATGATTAATGAGGAAGCTTTCAAACCTATAGCAGATAGACTAAACAGTTTGAAGTCGAAACCACCATCACCTCTTGTGACAGTGAAGAAGTAAGAAGAACCTAAGACTATAGTGAACACAAGAAACATGCACAATAATTTGATGAAGATGATTTGCCTCTCTCTGAGTGGAAATGGAAAAATAAACAAAACACAATGCTTCATGATTACTTAACAAACTCACGGTCATAGGATAGGATATATAGAGTATACAAGCAACATAAAATATATTTCTTGGGAAACAAGCAAATTTTATTCTTACCTAGTAATGAAGTAAATGTAGACTGTTTAATAATCAACCCAGCTGCTGGACTGTACGAATTACTGTTTAAACAGAATGCTGGTACATATTCACCTGGTGCCCTGCAACAGTATAAACATCTTTTGAAACTTAAGAGTGCTCATTTGAAAAATAATAATTGTAGCAGCAATGAATATAAGGAGAAAATACACCCGAATTTCAACATTATATCCCAGCTGTTCCCAGATGTAGGAGCTACAACAAGATCAGGTCTCAATCTATATAAGAAAATATAATATGGGAGACTTTCTGAATATGTTTACTGGAATGATATTAATGAAATTGTAGACAGATTGAGACTGTTAATTGCTTCTCAGCAAGCTGAGAATAATTCACATACAAATTACATGAAGACAGATACATAGAGTGAGTCATCTAAACATCGTTGGGGAGCTGCACAAGCCTGCAAGTCGAAATTACCCTCTATGTAAAGTGCAGATGTTTGGTTTGAAGGACTTGTATCAAACAGACTTGGTTGAAATGATTCCTTATGCTCGCAAGAACAAAGGCTACAAGTACATGCTGACTGTTATTGACTGCTACAGTAAATATGCATGGGCAGTGCCTGTTTAAAGTTATACTGGCAGGGATATAACAAATGCATTAAATATTGTTTTGCAAGATAAAGGTCCATGCAAGAATCTACATACTGACCTCGGCACGGAATTCTACAATTTTAATTTGCGAACCTTGATGTCAAAACATAAAATAAACCATTATTCAACCCAAACTGGTCTCAAGGCCAGTATCGCAGAACATTTTAACCGTACACTGAAGAATGAAATGTGGAAGAAATTCTAGCACAAAGCAGCTACAAGTGCATAGACTTTTTGCCTCATCTGGTCTCGAACTATAACAATAAAGTACATAGAACCACGAACATGATGTCGTGGACAACTCTTTTACTACACATTGTTTGTAAAAATTAGAAGAAACTGGACCTGCACAAACCGAAAGCGAAGGTTGGAGACTATGTAAGGATATTGCAAGTGAAGGGAACATTTACGAAAGGCTACACACCAAACTGGAGCACTGAAATGTTTAAAGTTGTCAAGATTATGCACTATGCACCAAGGACCTACTACCTAGAAGATGTGGACAGCAAGACTATTCGAGGATGCTTCTACACCGAAGAAATTAAGGTTACCAAGTATCCAAACACGTATTTGGTCGAGAATGTATTGAAGAAGAAAGGAAGTTAAGTTCTTGTGCGGTGGCTGGGGTCTGACGCAAGCCACGACAGTTGGATTCGTCAATCAGACTTTATGTATACAAAATGTGAATTTTTATGTATGATGGAATAAATAAATATTTGTTTAAAACCTAATTTCTGTGTTATTATTTAAAGGCAAATGTTCTTTTACTGGGAATAGTTGGAACTGCTACTGGTGTGTCTGGAAGGCAGTCTGCGATGACAACATTGAATAGGTTGAGACTCGAGGCGATGAGGTGGTCGAAGGCATGATGTTTCGTCATTTCTCCCATCGCGAGGAGCGGGGTTGTCCGGCAGTCTAATGGTCTCGGTCATTAAGCCAGGTTATGCGCGACTCCCGCGCGCAGCTGCAGACCTTGAGGCATGCTCTGCCACTTGAGGTTGTGGCTCGCGCAAAAGTTGAGACCAGGAAATTTTCTATGCGACTTGACAGTGCCTGCAGCCACCCCTATGACTGATGATGTAGATTGTGACCACTTGAAGGGAAGGTTGGGTTGTCTCGCAATACATTGGCTGGAGGGGAGGGGGTGCTTCTCTGGAGATGTCTCCTGAGTACTTGGGGCTTCAGTCTACGTTAAGATGTCGAGCCGTACACATGTGTGGGACAGTGAGGATGATGAGACACTGGACGAGATGTACGATGCTGCTGTGGCAGGGGTGTCTGCCTGTCAGACACCACCACCTCCACCACCACTGATTCGCCTTCGGCAGAACTTCGTCCTCTCTAACAACGAGGTGATAGTCGTCGAGGTGTTTAGGGTTGCCAAACAGCCCTCCAACTACACAGGACCTGCTCCAAAATGGGGTCCTGCAGCAGGGCGGCCTGTAATGGCTGTGGCACCTATGGTGCCTGTGGTGATGGTGGAGGATGACGATGGGGAGGATGACGATGACGAGGATGCTGGGGAGGAGGGTGCCTCGTCCCACAGCGAGGAGGAGCAGGAGGAATAGGACCATGTGAGGGAGGAGGTGCGGCAGGAACTTGTTGGACTGAGGGCCCAGGTTCGGGGCCAGCAGGAGAAGATCCTGGACCTGCAGCTCCGACTAGAAGCCCAGTGCACCATGGCGGGTATCCGCCGCATCGCTACCTTCCACTTTCAGGAGGAAGTCCTCTTCCTCCTCAGGACACTTGTGGAGCGAAGACCTGATCACCTGCCTCCTTATTTGTAAATATTTTGTATATATTGTTTTTAATATTTATTGTAAATAACTGTTTAGTTTTTAACACTTTGAACTCTATGCTAGTACGTAATACGAGCACCCGAATATCCTGTAGCGAACGATGCCAGTATATTGTACGGGCCGGACTTTTCATTGCTGTTATCGACGTTTCTCACATTGTATACGGGCATCGTTCACTTGTAAAAGCGATGGGAGTTTGTAGTTTGTATTATTACTGCGAGATAGAAGCTGTAGTAATCGGAGAGATTTTAACAAGATGGGAAAGGAAAGGAGTGCAATGCGCACATATTTTATGTTAGGAGCCATATTTTGTCCTTTTAGGGGTACAAAGGTTTTATAATAGACTATCAAACACCAGAATCGATAGTTTTTCCCATTTATTTTCTAATGGTATCGTTAGTAGTTAGCAGTACTTTACAGATAATTATTTATTTTTTTCTTGATGTTTACAGCAGCACCATTGATAGCAGCATTATGCTGGATTATTCAGTAATGATACGTTTATACTAATGTGGACACTCTAGAACAGTTTCGCGGGTGTTTTCAGTTATAAACCATTGCTGTCACATGAGTTTTCATAATGAGTTATGGCTTCTAAAAGGACAAAGGCGCTCACTGAAAAAAAATTACGAGTTGTTGGAAGAACTAGGTTCTGGA
This sequence comes from Medauroidea extradentata, assembly GCA_003012365.1. Taxonomy (NCBI): domain Eukaryota; kingdom Metazoa; phylum Arthropoda; class Insecta; order Phasmatodea; family Phasmatidae; genus Medauroidea; species Medauroidea extradentata. The sequence goes on along the minus strand of PNEQ01033805.1, from coordinate 26,735 downwards.
TCTGAATTGACTGTCAGCGACGAAGATCCGTACTACGAACCCGAAGAAATAGAATAAGTTATGTGTCTTACATTATTTTGTTATTTGCATACACATTTATATGTGTGTGTCTCTCTCTGTGTTCTGAATACCTTTCGTGGTATATTTTTATAACGTAACTGAATATGTGTTCATGGCTTTCTTTTTTATTTATTAGAAGGTGAGAGCAGTAATGAAGTACAAAATGAAGCAGTCGATACAGATTTTCAATATGTAGAAAATGAAGGTTCGGGCAGTGTTGCAGTGCCAGAATTTTCAGTGCCGGAACTCTAAGTATTTCAGACCCATTGGTTCATCCATCTGCTCCAATTAAAGCGGGGGATCCGGGGGTCCTCCCCCGGGGACCTTCGAGTTTGAAGGTGCAAAATAAAGCTATTTTGCCAGTTTTACTGACAGAAATAATAACAAAATTGCTAACAGTGGCGGAGCTTCCGCTCCTGCCTCAAGAGCAGTGGCGGAGCGTTGCACCGCCTCGCTCCGCCCCCACTCAACACTGAGTTCGGGTAAGTTGAGTAAAGTTTGTATAGTATATTTTACTAAGAACCAAATTTTTTTTCTCGAAACTATATGTAAGTGAGTGTTTGGTAAAGAAAACCTACGGCAATAAATCTGTTATCGTTTGTAACTTACATTGTCACTATTCTACCCATAAACACCAACTTGTAAAAACCAAATTATGACTATAAGTGTAAAAAATTGTCAATGAGAGCACAACTAAGAAATAACTGCACTATTTTCACGCCCTGTAGGCCTATGTCAAATCAATTTCACTACTTTTTTTAGTTTCTTTGTACGATATTCACAGCTTATGATCCGAAGTTATATAATTATCCACAGTGTCCAAAAATGTCACACATAGATATGTGTGAGAAATTTAGCAGTTGAATGGTAATATTTTATTATTGTTCAAAAATGTAATTGAAATATTTCGCGCATTTTTAGGATTGAGTGATAGCCTCTCGTCATACAACAGCCCAGTTTCTAATTTCAGCAAAAATGAGAAATAAACGATTTTTGCTGTAGTGAACATTGCCAGTGTTTAGATAGTTTTCTCAGAGTAGTCTTTCTTCCCCTTGCACTTGCATTCTGCCATCTATCCTCACCATTTTATTTCACTTCATAAATTTTTCTATTTACTGGAATGTCAAGCTAGTTCCTCCGGTTGGGCAGCTGGTACTGACAAGCATACTCTCATCTATTACTTGTAAGTGGGAACATTGTAGGTGCAGTTTTCGTTCACTGTTTCACTTCTAAATGCAATTGTACAGTTGCGAATCGCAAGAAAGATAAATGAGATCAGAGTAAATGACAGAATCCTAAAATAAAATAAATCCTGTATCATAAACCGAGCATGGTGTAGCAGTGGTGAACACTGGCCTCGCATTAGGGAGGACTTGGGTTCGATCCCCGGCTCCAGCCATTCTAATTTCGGTTTTCCATGGTTTTACGAAATCACTCCAGGCACATGATGGGACGGTTCCTTCAACAGGTCCTGGCCGACTCCTTCCCTACTTCACCATGTTTCTCTAATAAGGCCTTGTGCGGTTCGGGGGCCCATAAAATGTCTAAATAAATATAAATAAAAAATCTGCATTCCTCATAAAAGTATGATAAGTTTTCCTGTTATATAAAAATATATATTTTCTTCCCCGTCCCTCCAGATGAGGACCAACCACTGCTGACCCCAGCAGAAAACACAAGGGATCCTGGTTGGTATGACCTCGACAACTTCCGGTTTTTTGAAGAAACTACAGGGGTGACAGTGCCTTTAGATAAGATCAGTAAGGAGTTGGATTGTTTCAGTGCTTTCTGAGACTCTGACATGATAAAAACTATACAATCTGAAACCAACAGGTATGCATCTTTGACTATTGACAAGTTGAAACAACAAAATAAATTGAAAAAGAATTCACTTTGGCATAAATGGAGTACAGTGACGTTGCATTAAATGTATTATTTTTTCTATAATTTTGCACATGTGTGTTGTGAAACTTCCAAAGATAAGTGATTACTGGTCGTCGAAGCCGTTTCTACAGACAGGATTTGCAAGCCATTTGCTATCACGAGACAGGTTTTCAGCCATATTGTTTATGCTACATTTGAACAATAATGCCACCTACATATCTAGGGGAGAGCCGGAACAGAATCCTCTTCAAAAACTGAGGCCTTTCTTCAATGCATTTGTAGATAAATGTAGGAACAATTTCGCTCCATCAGAAAACTTAGTCATTGATGAAGGTATATGTCAATTTCGTGGAAGAGTAGGGTTTAGAGATTATATGAAAAACAAGCCGAATAAGTATGGGATAAAATTTTACCTGCTCTGTGACTCTGAAACTGGCTACATGCTGAACTGTGAAATTTATTCAAGCTCAAAAGGAAATGTTGACAATATTATTTCAAGTGTGGTGCGCATATTGTGTTTGCAGTATCTAGGGAAGGGCCATACGTTGTACATGGATAGATTCTACACAAGTCCAGCTGTACTCACTATGCTGTGGGAGAACAAGACACTTGCTGTGGGTAATGTTATGAAGAATAGGAAAGGTATGTCTGCCAGTTTCAAGACATCCAAATTGAAAAAAGGAGCAACTGTGTTTCGTAGAAAGGTTGCATTCTAGCTGTGAAATTGAGAGATACCAGGAATGTATTCTGTCTTACAACCAAATACAAGGCAACATCTAGTGTTGTGTCAGTGAAAGCCAAAGGTGGCCGTGTAAACAAATCAAAGCCAGATGCTATTATTGATTACAACATCAACAAGACAGGTGTTGATAGATCTGAGCTGATACTGAGCTATTATCCATTTCAACCAAAAACAATGAAATGGTGGAAGAAAACATTTTTCCGTTTGTTAGTCATGGCAGTTGTAAATTCATATATTGTGTTCAAAAAGAAGACAGGAAAAAAATGTACGTATAGCTGCATTCATAACAGCACTTGGAACCCAGCTGTCAGAAAAAGGTGGACAATTCCTCAGTGATTCACCTCGACCAAGCACATCAGCTGACAGATTGTCTGCACGACACTTCCCAGAAAAAATTCCACCTACTGCAAACAAAGTAAATGCCACGAGATATTGCAAGGTTTTCTCCGACAGAGGTAAAAAGGAGACTGGGAAGAGACTCAGGAAAGAAAGTTGGTGGTATTGTACAGATTGTGATGTAGGGTTGTGCGTACCAGCATGCTTTCAGGCATTTCGCACAAAAGCAGATTATAAATGATTATTTTTTTTCAGTAGGCTACATATTGACCTAATTGTTTACATAAGAATATAATGGTGTAATAATATACTATAAAACAATATTTTATTCTTGATGACTCTCATATTGCGTTTGTAAAGGAACTGCTTTACAAATGGCTATGTAAATTACTAACTTGTAATCTCCAGTTTTTATTTGTAGTTTCTTTATTTGCATTTATTAGTAGATAACAAGGTACAGATGGTGAAACCTTTTACTGTATTTGTAAAATTGTATATTGTACTCACACTTGTAATATTTTTGGGCATGCATATTGTTTGATATATTTACACATTATATTTTTATTCACTGACATAAATGTCACTTTTGAAAATATAAAAGTGTCTGCAAAATAAAAATGTGGTAAATGATTTGTTTTTATAAAATTAGACACGAATATCAATGCTTTTTGTCAAGTTAACTTTTTTCTTTAGATGTATAATCTTTTGTTATTGGTTTTTGTCAAAGAACATTTTGTGATATATAACTATACGTAAAAATGTTTAGAAAGATAATATGGTAAATAATTTCTACAAAAGTAAACACAAATTTCAATTTTTCTCAATAAATTTGTAATTAATTTACAAAATTGAATATTATAGGATTACTTTTATATTATATTATGTCTTTGTTTGTTGTATTTATACAATTATGTTCATTGATGTGAATGTCACATGTGAATTGTGAAAGTGTTTAAAAACCAAAATTTTAGAAATTATTTTTTTGTGTAGATAAAAATAAAGTTCTTATGGCTTATTGTAATATTAAAAAAATTCCTATGTATGTAAAATCAAAATTATACTCACTTTTTTATTTGATTTGTAAATGAAAACTGATTCTTGTTACCTTGCATTTATGTTCGTTGAAATAATTGTTACATTTGAAATACGTAAAGGTTTATACACACCAAAAAATAAATATTTGTTCATAACAGTAAATGTAAAAAACCCAAGTTTTTATAAAAAAAAATCACTAAAGTAAGAACTGATTGTTTTTATTTGTATAACATTTAGATGTGCAGGAAAATAATGTAAAATGAACTTTTGCTTCTACTGTGTAAATGTGAATACAAATTCATCAAAATAGCTTTCAGAGTGAACTTATGCATAACTCACACATACACACGCAAATGTGTTTGTGTGTGCATGTGTGCATGTGTGTGTTTGTGTGTTTGTGTGTTTGCATAAAAAGAAACATTTACACACACTCTAAAATGCTTCCATTCAAGCTGAAGTAAAATTTACACATTTGCAAACACAGTAACATGGACTTTGTCTCATATATTTAAAAGTGTGTGTATATGTGTGTGTATGTGTGTATGTATGTGTGTGTGTTTGTAGACACACAGGAGTGTGTACCACATTGAATATTGAAATGTTACGTAATGACAATACTTACAATTTAAACTGTATCATCAGCATATATATGGTTAAATCATTGCAAAAATGTTGGCAGAAATTTTTTTAGTTAAATTTTGATGATTTTTAAAATATTTGTAACTAAAATTTAATTAATTATATTTTATATACAAAATATATCAACAAAAAGAGGAAAGAATAATCTTTCAAACTATATTAATGTTATGCATCTCAAATTTTTTCACAAAAACACACAAAATGTTTAAAACTGGTAAAATAGGCCAGTTCTGTAGGAGATAAATACTGTACTAGCGCACAATGTTCAATGTGTTAGTAAATTTATTATTTTTAAACTTAACATTGTGTGTGTTGAGAGACATTATTCGCTTGTCACAATTTTTCTTAAAGAGCATCAGACGCACCAGTACTCTTACACTCAATCAGTATTTACATGCCACACTATTACATTACAATAAAAGGTTTAAAATTTAACATAATTAATTGAAAGGAATAATAATGCAGTTGTTATGCAAAAATAAAAACAAATTACTTTGGTGTCAAGACTTGTCATTCTAGATGTCTGGATGTAAGCATAAAAAAATAATATTGGTGATAGGGGCGAGAGTCCATATAATATAGCATACATTATTTGCCCATAAACACAGCCTTGTGGAGTCGAATCAAGTGAGTAAATTTAAAAACAAAGATGTCAGCTCAAACCCCTGGTGGTATTTCCTAAAACTAAAAATAGTAGTAGATTATTTTGGCAGGGAAATTAAAAATAATAAACATGAAGTGTTCCAGAACATGTAAACAAATGACAGTTAAAATTTGGCGGGGGTGGGGGAATTCATTCCAAGATGGCGGATGGATCCAAATTTATTTTTAGAATTTTTTGAATTTTGGTATATTTTGGAAAATTTTGAAAGTGATGTAATCCAAGATGGCTACTGGAAACAAGATGGCGACCGGAAACTAAATGGCGACGGAAACAATATGGCCACCTGGAACAAGATGGCTGCAGTGACGTCATCCAAGATGGCGGCCACGGCACCACGGTACCACACCCTCCACCCACTTATCCACGGATCGGCTAAACCTATCTACTTATCAATTACAAGAAAAACATATTTTTCACGTTAATGTATTTTATGTTTGAATCGAGCATTTGAGAAACATCATAAGAACTACAATGCATCAACATAAACTGAAAAATTTGCACCTACAAATTTCCTGTTCCATGTCTGTGATGTCTTCATCACAAATCTCATCGGTTTGTTTTGCAACTGCACCTGAAACATAAGTGTTAATTTGAATGAATAACGTCTGAATAAGATTAATTGAAATGAAGGCTATTTTAAACCTGTGTGAATGAAAATTACTGAACATTGAGGATTTCAAAGTTATAATTATATATTCTAGATTTTTTATGATAAACAAGATTTCTCTACAGATGTGTATTCACACTGAAGAAATAGTCAGTTTTGTATTGTAATTTGAGAAAACTGTTGAATTCCTGTTATCATATCATTTACTAGAAAAACATATTTTTCACATTAATGTATTTTATATTTGAATCGAGCATTTGAGAAACATAATAAGAACTACAATGCATCAACATAAACTCTAAAATTTGAACCTACAAATTTCCTGTTCCATGTCTGTGATGTCTTCATCACAAATCTCATCGGTTTGTGTTGCAATTCCATCTGTAACAAAAGTGTTAATTTGAATGAATAACGTCTGAATAAGATTAATTAAAATGAAAGCTATTTGTATCCTGTGTGTATGAAAATTACTTAACATTGAGGATTTTAAAGTTATATTTATATATGCTAGATTTTTTTATGATAAACACACTGAAGAAATAGTCCGTTCTGTATTGTAATTTGAAGAAAACTGTTGAATTCCTGTCATCATATAATTTACTAAAAAAAACATATTTTTCACATTAATGTATTTCATATTTGAATCGAGCATTTGAAAAACATCATAAGTCCACATTTTGGCAAAAATGAGTTACTCATCACAACAGTATGTTGGAGGGTAGTTCTACATGTGTGCAAATAACCACATTAAAATCCTGCAATGACTGCATATTTATAGCCCTCTGTAGTTGTCATGTATTTAAGATGAATTATAAATCCGGGACTTACGTTGTTTCTCTAATACCCTGTTCAAACACCACGAAGTACACAATGTGCTCGGGGCGGTACTCATAGTCGTGTCTCGAGACAACGACTTGACCAACATTATCTTATTTCTTAAAGAAAGGAATTTTCAACTCAAAGTTTCATAGTCCACGAATAAAGCGGTCTTCGTCAAGACTGCGAGTTTCAATGCGAGCTTATTTAGCATTACTTCCGGCTTGACGAAACACGAATGTAAGATGGCCGAGAGTACAGAACGATTCCGAACACTTACGAAAAACAAGCAATAATTAAAACGTTTTCAAAAAGATACCTGCAGCTTTTCTTGTTCATGTATGAACATGCTTTATTATCCCTGGTTAGCAATGTTACGATCAAATATAAACAATAAGTTAGTTTGGTTTACCAACACAAGAAAATACTGCTAGGAACGCTTTTTATGAGAATAAGATTGAATTGCGAAATTTAACTACAACCAGGCTAACCTAGTGTCTATTCGTAATTGAGAATGAGTCGGAATTAATTTTTAAGACGAACCTTCTTTCATTTAGAGAAAAATATAATGCAATAGAATTTTGAAGCAAGAAAATTTTATATATTTGTAATAAATATCCACATGTTCATTCCTATTTAAAATTATAATGTTTGCACACATTAATTCCAAAAAATTAAATCCTGTATATGTGGAGAATAAACAATATAATTTTAAAAGTAAAATAATATAGTGTGTTAGCTTTTAGACAATTAGAACTGCTACCACAATATAAATTATTAAATGAAATATTAAATAAAATAATTCATGTAATAACAATGGCCTAGCTCTGTATGATCTCGTGGTGCAATTACCTAAGTGCTTAGAAAACTTATACCATTGTACATGTTAACTTTTTTAAATTAAGAAAAACACAGAATTGCTGTGCACTGCCAGCAGTGTAAGTGAAAATGGTCCACTATCCCTGCAGTTATATATACTTAAATATTTTTCAACCAGATAAAAAACATACTTTTTCTCAAAAGAATGTACATGAGAAGAAATAAAATAACAAATGAGATATAAAAAAGTGCACCATTGAGGAGCGATACAGTTTATACGCGCTTGTTAAAGAAAGATAACATATTCAGAAATTGACTGTTATTAGAATCCTTGACAGTAACGAATGTGTTTAAACAGATCAACATAGTATATCAACTGTAATTACCCCTCGTTTGAGTCAATTGTATTCAATATGCCAGACGGATCCACATTATCTCGTACATGTGCTGCAGGAATGTGAAGCGCGTGTTGCTGCAACAAGTGTGGAGTTTACAGAACGGGAGTTTGATGATGGTGAAATAGTACCGATTTTATTTTAAACTTCCATCTCGCCGCTCACCTGGACCTTATTGAAATCCCTACGAATTCTACAAAGTCTTTTGGGAATTCATAAGTTTAGAGTTTTGTTAGGTAGTAAGTGACACAGTTGCAAGATGTGAACTTAGCCTTTCACATTCTCAGGGGATCATAGTGCTTATACCAAAAATTTGCATGCCTTTTATTTGCAGACTGCAAAATAATTATGCGGCTTTGTGCCACACGACTTCAGCTGGATCTTCAAGATGTCATTGACCAACGAAATACGTGCGTCATTTTCGGCAAAAATATTATTAACGGTCTATGTGACCTCTGTGATGCACATTTACTCAGCACGATCAATCGCACGGTGATAGGTATTCTGAACACTGATTTACTTAAAGCAATTGATTGTGTCGACCATGACTATCTTATAGCTGTCACCAGATGTTTTGGTTTCCCGCAACTTGCCAAAGATTAGGTGGAAATAAATCTGATTGGGTCGACATGAAAAATTCAATATTAATGGCTTTTTAAGTCCTCCGATAATTATTCGCAGTTCCGTTCGGCAAGGATGTCCACTGTCCATGTCACTGTTCACCATTGCTATTGAACCACTCCTTTGAATTCTAAGTTACACATTACAGTATATTCAAGTTTTCAATTTCTCCATTAAACAAAATGCTTACGCGGTTGACATCACATGTATTGTGAGGACACAGGGAGAATTGCAACCTAGATAGCATATAAGCTTGCGGCAAACCTGCAATTGACCTGATTTAGGATTGCCATTACAAGCCCTATTTGTTAAGTTTGATTCAAGCTTGAGTTAAGCCTATTTTCTACATTTGTAGCCTGCCTTGAATGCGGGAAGCTTACTACAAGCTTGCAGCAACTTTGAATCAAGAGCTTTCCTCGCAAGCTTTTTGCAGGCTTGTGTGAAGACTAGTTAGCTTGATTCTAGCTTATGGCTTGACATGACAAACTTGCTACAAGCTTGCAGACTTGTCATGGCAAACACGATTCAAGCTTGAATCATGCTTATTTTGCTATCAGGGAAGACGTTTCAGATGCCCTTGAACTGTTTCGTCAGGCTTCTAATTTACGACTTCATACTCATAAATTATCTCTTCTCAGCCTATGTCCTTCTGCTGAAAATGGAATTTTTGTTGGAGGACAGTTTCGTCTCGTCACCACAGTAAAATTTTGATGATTTATTTCCTCTCGGATATTACACGAATGGTGTCCTACAACTGAAAGATTCCTATCACTAAACTGAGAGCACAACATATACTACTGCTTATCCGGCACACCGATGTTATAACTCTAACATTCTTGGTGAATACTTTTGTATTGTCAAAGCTGTGTTATTTAGGTAATTTTTTTCACTTGTACTGCCTGATCACGCACAGATACTTGAGAATTTTGGGTGGATAATATGGAAATCATACGTTCTTAAAACATCCAGGCCACAACTTTTTCTCTGTCTTGGAAATGGAGGCTGAAATTATAGTCATACATGCGACAGCAATTTGTACAGCGCACCGAGATGATGAACATGCTCATCATCTCGGTGCGCTGTACAAATTGCTGTATGCTACGACGACACGACACAGGAAAGTGCTTTTAAGTTTGTTACTATAGTTGCAAAATACTAGCGAACAAGAAGTTTTTACGCATTTCGTGCAAAAGTACCTTACATTCATAAATAAACTACAGATTCTCTGACAGTTATTTTCACTTTTTTATTTGTAAAGTTTTTAAAATCTCGAATGGCAGAAGGGAATTACAATAAGTGTATTACTAGCCAATTTTTTATGCTTCATCAAAAATAAATAAATACTCTGTATACAAGAAAGGTTGCGCCAAATGCAAAATGAAATCACCATCATATGTACGAAGTATTATATGCTTTGCAATATGAATACATTTCTTACAGTGTACAAGGTTATCGTTAATCACTCATATATTCCATTTACAATGCATCGAGGACTTAAGTTACCTAGACATTTGACTTGACGAAGACGATCTTTATCCTTTGCTTAAGCAGGTCATCGACGATTATGAATTACAGTTCGGTATAGTTTATCTCAAGCATGGGCTATACTACATGAAAGCACAGTCTTGAGACAGAGGAATATAAGATTGTCATGATGGACACTGTCTTGTTAGCAGTTGCTTGATATCAACTTAAGAAACGTGTATGGATATAAAATTGAACTTTAGGCCGTAAATAAGAACATCTTGATGCAGATACTGTTTAAGATATAACATTGTATACCGCCCCCAATGTTTGTATGTCGATAGAAAGAATAAGTCAAATCTTTCCTCTCCAGATAGCTCTGATACTTGGGGAAGTATTACTCTATGGTGCTGTGTTTTTGTAGTTGTAGCATCATTGTCAAAGGACAACATTTCCAGAGATCTGTGTTTGTTGTTGTGCGTAAATAATGGAACCTTCCAGTGATGGAGAATGTTTTTCTGGTAGTAAAAAACGTAAGAAAGGGTGTCTAAAAACATTTAAATTTTAGAACAGAAAAGAAAAAACAAGCTTGTGTAATGCGTGATGCATATTGAAGTTGGAGTGGAAAAAAAACATGCAAAAAAACCAAGCGGAGACTGCAAGTAAATTCGGAAATTAGAATCCATAAACCTACATGTATTTAAACATTTGTTCCAAGGGTGTATTTTGCTCAAGTTATATGAAATATGAAATTCTGTTCTGGTCAGACATATGATATAGTACATATGAACATATTTTGAGGTATGTATATATATATATATATATATATATATATATATATATATATATATATATATATATATATATATATATATATATATATATATATATATATATATATATATATATATATATATATATATATATATATATATATAGCTATGTAAACATACGTGTATACGTAAATAAATATATATACATGTGTGTGTATATATATAATTTTATCCGTTTTTTTTATTCTTCTTAATGCATCCGCTAAGATTTCTCGTCAAATATTTATTTCGGCATCAGTTCGATTTATATTGCCACATATGATACAGCATAGGTACACAGATAGTTATTTAAAAGTTCTGTAGTACACAATAAGTTGCACCTGAACGGTTGACAAAGCAAAGGGACTTACAAATACTCATGTTGTTATTATTCTCTCTGTTGCAGATGTAGACGTACAATTTTCTCTGTTATATCTACATCCACAACAGGTAGATGTCTTCAACAAATTTACAAGTTTAGATACCAAAAATGAACGGGATTGTTACCTTCAGAGCCTTATTTCCACGAAAGAGATAATGCGACATAGATGTCGCATTTCAAAGGAAGTTTCTTCAAAACCTTCTAGAGAATGTACATATGTATACGAGACATCAACGAGCTAGTAAAGCATCAAAAATGCAAAACAGCGTTTTGTAATACATGCTATCTCGGAAGAATATGATTGTAGACATTGTATGTTACTTTCTGAAGGTAAAAGATCACATGACAAGCGTGGGAAGTCAATACCAGGTAATGGTAATGGATGCTCTAAAGCAGCATATATATTATTTTCCAGTGAAGATGTCACACTACAGTAGCAAAGAATACAACTGCTTAGGTGAGAAGCTAAATGTCGGGCCATGTACTCACTTTTCCAAGATAAATCTCCTGAATTGTCAGATGCAAAATATCGCTTCCATCTGAAAATTTTCAGTGAGCATTTTTTTATCATTTGGACAACCCCAGGTAGATACACTTGCTACTTGTGAGGAGTTGGACATTAAACTCAAAAGCCCCTTTTCAAACCGTACAGCATAGAAAGTATCAAAGGCAGAAAAATATGTGCATTTGCATAAGGGTAAAACTTTTTCAGCAAAGATGAAGGAAAACAACGATATGTTCCAAGCTGATAAAACTGGTGATTTGGGAGCCATTTGCATAGATTTCATTCAGAATCTTCAAATACTTTGGAATATTTTGTTTGATGTCTTACTAGATCTTATAATGCCAGATAGTTGCTCTGTGCAGGGATACGCAGACGAAGGACTCATACTCGTCTCAGGGGGGTCCAGGGCAACACTTGAAGAAAAACGGCAGATATTCTACCCCGAGTTGAAGACTGAGCAAGCAGAGTAAAATTAACCTTTTCTAAGCAGAAGACCAAGCGTTTGCTACTAAAAGACAAACTTCAATTGTTTCCAGTGGCACAATTTGCAGGAGGGGTCTATCTAACGTGTAGCTCAGCACCAGTAATTGGGAGTCATCCTAGATGATAAGATGAGTATCCTGCCACATATCGAATATGTCAGTAAGAATCCTCTTGTGACTTTCAGTCTGCTCAGATCCATTGGAACTACAGATTGGGAATTCCAAGGCATTAAAGACAATTTATCATAGTGTCTTTAAGGGCATTATTAAATATGGTTCAGTCGTATGGTATCCCAGGGCAGTGTTGGTGATAGTAAGATGGATGCTCTTCAGTGCTTATATGTCGACACTGTTAAGTATCACAAAGGTGTATGCCTAAACGTCGAATGATGTGTTGCCTGTACTGGCTGGTGGGGTTTCCTGTTGATCTGCTGGCCAGAGAAATATGGGTATTGGCTGAACACCACAAATGGCAAAAATTATAGCCCTCATCATTAGACAAGCAAATGGCTGTGGCGGGAAACTTGGGAAACTTTATAAAAAGTGAGAATTACGTTCGTGCACATTCCTGAAGTGGAAGACAGGATGAAGGGTAACTGGATAACAGTAAACCACTACCTTACACAACTCATGATGGGACATGGCAACTGTACAGCAATACATTTATGGATTCACCGTTGTGTGATGTTTGCTGGACAGACATGGAGAAGGTAGTATTAGGATGCCACAAGACTGATGACATCAGAGAGGAATTTAGGGCATAACTACAAGACTATGGTGTATTTCAATGTAGATTTGAAAGTTATACTGGCAAACAGCGACATTTGTGGGATGTGGGGAAGCTTTACTATAGAGATTGGGAAAACGACTTGAAAATTTCGACTAGTAAGCAAGACAACTAGAGCAGGAGTAAATGGCAATAATGGTATTAGAAACTTAGGTTCTGATGACCAATAAAGTAACTGCTGGGTAAAGAACTGACTAAAACTAGGTCTGGGCGAAAACTGATTGGCGAAGAGGGCAAGTTTTAAATGGAATACAGGCAGAAAATCATGTTGAGTAATTATGCTAGCACAGACACAAAGTCATCAAGAGGGGTCGCAAGAAAAGAAGAGAGTATGTTCCGACCTACCTATTACACAACAGTATTTGAGACACTGATCGTTTTATTTTATGTACATTTTTATGTGGATCAAAAATATGTAACATTTTAGCATAATATTCAGGTTAATGAGATGCCAATGTGAAAACTTTCATTGCATAAAAGCTCAATGCTAGACTACTACTCTCGTTGGAATAGGCAAACCACCATTATCAGTTTTTCCAAATATTGCACAATTGACACAGCACATTGCATACCATGTATTTCGAAAAGCGATACTTGTTTTGTAACTCATTATCTCTGCACACTTCAAATTTATCTTATGTATTTATATTGTATATTTTAGGAAGCCGAACATTGTCATATAATTCTTCATAAAACTCAAAAAATTCATTTTATGTCATTCCAAAAATATTTAAATCATCCGCCATTGTGACAAATTATGCACAAAACACACGAACAGGCTTTCAAAAGATTTTCAGACCCATCTTCCTTTACAGTGAAGTTCCATCCATGCACAGCAGTTATCCACCTATCGGAAGATGCTTATAGTGCGATTTTTATACCGAAGAAGCTTTCGGAAGCTGTTTAGCTCTCAAAAGTCGACTCAAGGCCTTAATATTATGTTTGGCTTGAAACTTATTTGCACATTGGTCCTCGTGCCGTGGCCAAAACGTATCACTAAAGTAATATGGTGTTACGTGTGACAGTGAACCTATGTCCCAATCCCAGACATCTTACAATCAAGGTCAGCAATTAGGGTACACAGAGCTGAGTGTAGCCAACCAAACTGAGTCGGTATGTCGTATATTGATCATTAGAAGACCGGATTGTTCGTTTACTGCTCGTTCTTTCGCAATGACATGAAGAACGTAACAGGTCTGACCCTACATGTGCTGCTTGCCACTAGTTGATTTCAGTCTTTCAATGTGGGATCATGTTCATGGTGGGGATGTTAGGACTGTTAGGCTAAGAGAGAATACATGTACAAATAATCTGGATTATTTAGCTGTTATAATTGGCTTTCTTCCGAATTAGAATCATGCAGAATTAATATGGAGATTGTTTATAAAATTTATAGAACATTTTTTCTCAGTTATTCATTTATCCCCATAACTCACCATGGTAACATTTTCTCAAGTGTTATAACACATTTTTGTGTGCTAACCAATACATTAAATCTATAATTAACGTTTATAGTTATCACATTTATAACTGTAGTGTTGTAGTCCATTCAGTCTTTACTTCTGATAATGAAGGAGGCTATTGTGTACACAGCCTTGTTTACCTAGTACAGCTTAGCTATACGAAAAGCAAGAATACACATTAAAATTTAAGTGAAACATAGTTTTTTCCTTTGATATTTATAGTTTGTCACATTAATTGAAATGATTATTTTCTATAATCACCTAATTTCCTTTACCATAAAAATTTGACACAAACAGAAACAAAAAGGTTAATATTGTACAATAAAACACGTGGTTGTTTAATAAATGCATGCTGGTCACAGATTAAGAAAATAATTTTTGAAAACACAGAAAACAAATATTTAATTTTTAAAATAGTAATGTAAAAAGATCGTACTTGGGATTAGAACAAACAAAATAAATAAAAGTTCAATTAATAAAAATTTTTTTCTTAAGCTACAGAATTCCAAAACAACAAAGTACCTTAAATTACCACAGAAAGTAAATATATAGAAACGCGATAAATCTCGAAATATCACGCCACGACTTACATCGCAAACATCGCGTGCTATATAAACCACAACATATTGTGTTTGAGAAATTTCGCACAAATTTTTGCCAGCGATAAATTTCATTAATATATATCGCAGTTACTCAGAACCTAATCTATTATCAGTTCATGAATACCTTATTTTTGTTTGGTGTAGTTTGTGTTTCGTTTTGCTTCCCTCCTTCAAATTTACGTATCAGTTAAACTGACCTCCTGTTTATGCAAGTGTATCGAACAGCTCATTCGGTAGCATTTGCATTTAGTACAAGACGACATTTGTTAGAAGATTATGTGTCGCAACAGTGTACGACACTATTTATAATACCCCTCTTCCCACTATGAATAACTTTGAAAAATCGGGAATGTCCAGCTTAATATCCTATTTCGGGATGTACGAAACACTGGACGAGAGGAAGAAATTTTTCAGCATGGGCAAGTGTCCATCACGGGATACTGACCCTGCAGCCCCAGGCACTAGAAAAGTTTGTAGGGTACATAGCCAGAAGAGGTGCTCGCCTTCGCGGGAAAGTGGAACTTCACCGTGTCAGGTTCCATAGTACAACGCAGGCTGTGCATGGCAACGAATGGAACAATGACCGATTTGCGCACAGAACAACATCCTTCCTCGTCATCCGGTCAATTTTGACCACAACGAAAAGAAGTATTGCGATTGTTACACATGCTAACCTAGACTTTACTATGAAAGCGATTACAACTTCCTCTCTTTGCGAATGTGAGCTGTCCATGTGATTTATACAAATTGTAAAGTATTCGGAAAATCTGTCGCAAACTGGCTCGCCATCTCTAGTGCACGCTATGACTCACAAAGTGGATTTCTTCAGTTGCTGTAATCTCAAACACTTAAACAACTGTATTTAAAATACTTAGAATACAAACAGTCCGATACTTAGTTACGTAATATTGATGTTCACGCATCGCAAATTAGTTTTACGAATGAAAATGGCAGAATAATAAAAAAAGAACACAACTGTTATAAAAAAACTTAGTTTTTCGATCCAATACATCATTTGATATTGCTGGTTTGTATCACGAGTTACAGTTTAAAATACAATTACTAAACAAACAAAACTTCAATAATATCCTTTATTCTAGCACAACTTTAGCAATAGTGTAAACCGCATGGAAATATTTTATGGGTACCAATTTTCAGATGCGCTTCGCACGTCATGTTGGGAGTAGGCCTATTGATTCGCGTCGTTAGATACACATCTTTTCTAATAGGGGTGTAGGATTGATCACCTCAACTGTAGAATCATTTTTTAAAACTTTTTAAATAAAATTTTTAGTCCAATGAATCTGTAAATTACAGCTCTATGTCACTGTAGTTTCTCTTTAATGTTTAAAACTACCAGAGAAAAATTTTTCGTGAAGTTGTTCTTACAGCTACGATTCAGATTCGAGAGAGTTAACAGTCAAAATAAGACATATTTTATAATTACAATACTGTATGTAATACAAATTCGTAATTTTAAACCATATTTTTTAAAGCGAATATTTACTAACTTCTATGTAGATGTAAAATTGAAAAAAAAAAAAAAAAAAACGAGCCTTCCATGTCTTATTAATAATGGCATCAACTTATTACATTTGCAGTAAATGTAAACACTGTAAACTGTAATACAGAAGAGCAACACACTCTACAATATTAACTCAAAATACATAAAGGACACATATTTAAACAATATTAGTAAATTTATACCTTTTGATTTGGAACTAGGAACAATTTTTTTGTTACTTTTTTACACGTCTTCGTTTCATTGTTATCACAGAGGCCAACATTGTATTGGAGGAATAATCTTCAGATATATTTCTTTGTAAAAATGCACAATGTGAATGATTTAGGGTACGTACAGAAATAAAATTACAGTCTCAATATAGATCACTTTTACACATGTCTTCAATGGCACTACTTCCCTTGCATACATCACTGCTAATTAATAACAACATTTTGCGATGGAATTCTTACCAACATCTATCAGAACATACATAAAAACTGGTATACTTGAACCCGGAAAGGAATATTTATCACTGTAAAACCGAAATGTTGGAATATTTTTAAAGAGAGAAATTTATGCATATAAGCATTGCTAACTGCCATCACCGAGAGGGCGATTCCGTAGGTTTTGCATGCTCGCAATATATAGCGAAACTCGCAAACGAGGACAGTCATAATCATGAAAATGCTATCTAAACCACGATGCATCGCAGAGCTTTGTCTGATCGCAATAAATCGTCGGTTGTCATAACAAACCCGCAGGGCTTCCCCACTTCCCCGCAAAACTATCCTCCATAACGTGGCGAGCGGACTATATCTTTGTTTGACAATTATTCAAAAGCTGCTTAGTTATGTCTTACAAAATGGAATAAGTTACACACTAGTAAAGTAATTTTTATTATGAATGAAGTAGATCACTTCCCTAAGAAACAGCGTTTGACAAAACGGCTCACATTCAAACGGTCAGAGCCACGAGGAATGAAGCCATCGTATTACTTAAAACCGCAATTACTGCTTATACCAACTAAACATTTATTTCACATTGTAAACTGAGACAAGAATATAGAATAATATAATAATGCCGAACTACAATACATCAACTTAAACTAAGAAATTTGCACCTACATATTTCCTGGTCAATGTCTGAGCTGTCATCATCACAAATGTCATCAGTTTGTGTTGCAGCTGTACCTGAAACAAATGTGTTAATTGAAATGAATAACGTTTGAATAAGGCTCGTAAAATTAATGGTATTTGGAAATTGTATGTAGGAAATTCCCGAACATTGAGGATTTTAAATTAAAAATGATATATACTAAAATTTTTTTATGATAAAACAAACTTTCTCTCACACTGAAGTAATACTCCGATTTGTATAGTAATTTGTACAAAACTGTTGCATTTCTGTTATATTCTTTACTAGAAAAAGATATTTTTCATATTAATGTTTTTCATATTTGAATCGAGGTTTGAGAAACAACAATAGTTCACATTTAGGCAAAAATGAGTTACCCATCACAACACTATGTTGGAGGGTAGTTCTTCATATGTGCAACTAATCACATAAAGTCCACACAATGACTGCATAGATATAGCCCTCTGTAGTTGCCATGTATTTAGGAAAAATCGTTATTCCGAGACTTATTTATATTCTCTAATACCCTGTTCAAACACCACGAAGTTCAGAAGCTGCTCGGAGCGGTATTCATAGTCGTAGCTCGAGACAACGACTTGACCAAGACTATTTTATTTGTTAAGGCAGTACTTTTCAACTCCAAGTTTCATAGTAAACGAATAAGATTATCTTCGTCAAGACTGCGCGCTACGAGGCGAGCTTATTTGGCAATACTTTCGGTTTGAAGAAGCATAAACTTAAGATAACCGACAGTACAGAATGTTTCCGAACACTTACGAACAAGACACAATAATTAAGGTGTTTTCAAAAATTTACCTGTGGCTTTTCACGTTCATTTATAATCTTTCTTTATTATCACACAATCAAACATATACATTAATATAGCTTGGTTTACAAACAATAGAAAATTCCGCTAGGAACACTTTTTTGTGAGAATAAGATAGAAATGTGAAATTTGACTACACCTAGGCTAACCTAGAGTCTATTCGTAAATGCGTATGCGTCGGACTTCTATTTTAATACGAACCTTCTATTATTTATATAAAATATTATAATGCCGTTGAATTTTGTAGCATCGTCGTTGATGTTATGAAACCTCCTATGTGTTAAAATAAAAACTTTTCAGGAGAGAAAATAAACATACTGACACTAACAGTGTAATGGTATTTGTAAGTAACTGTTGTCAAATGTAATAACAGCATCATTGCTATCTATCTGTGTAAACTGTATTATAAGCACCGGCACAGAGAAAAAACTTTAATGTATTGTTTGTTATTTGGCACATAGGAGTTATCGAAGTGCTGATTTGGAATACATAGTAATGATTCTTACATACTGAATAATCAAGTTACACTTTAAAACTTCATGATAAACAGGAAACAAAGTGACCATATACTCTCCAAACAATAATACACTCTCTTCTTTCAGTGGACACCAAAATGTCACT
The DNA here is from genome assembly GCA_003012365.1 of Medauroidea extradentata. Taxonomy (NCBI): domain Eukaryota; kingdom Metazoa; phylum Arthropoda; class Insecta; order Phasmatodea; family Phasmatidae; genus Medauroidea; species Medauroidea extradentata. Next base: position 7,535 of record PNEQ01033805.1, on the reverse strand, counting down.
GTGAAGAATATACACACAATAAAAAATTACACAAAAATCTCATGCTGTACACACAATACAAATAGGTCGCCTATAATCGTGATATAATGATGACCTGTCCTTCAATTCTGAGACAAAATATATACACAATTCACATACAAACTCAAATCATACTGCTAAGCATCATCGTCTACTAGAGGCATGGCCTAAGGGCGGACAAATCCACAGTGCATATGCAAGGGACAACCTTCACAGTGATGTTACACAACATGATGACACTACTAATTTTGAACTTTGTTTCTCATGTCTTCTTGTCAAGCATGCATGGCCATTTTTTCCTGTGTCGTCTTACATTTCCTGAAGGTGTTTGAATTTCGAATCATTTATAGGTACAGGTTGAACGTATAAAACTCTTGCTTCCCTGACAGTGCTAACAGACTTCCTCCCTTCTGTGGTAGATATTCATAATTGATTGTGTGATCCAGTTTTTAACAAAATAATACAATTTGGTATATATTTTAGGGCCAGCAATTCACAAACTGTAGGTTCCCCAGCTTTCTTCCCAAGCCGAAGATATACTAGGTTGTGTGAAGCCTCCTCATAATTATTAAAAAATTAATAGTTACAGACATTGACTTTTTATGGCTGCGAAGGCCTGGCTTGTCGCATCAGAACCACAAATTCAGATGGGGAGTGTATTGAAGGTCTGAAGTATATTTCTAATGTGTAATTAACACTATGAGGCTCCATCATTGTGTGGCATTTCTCAGGAGACAGTTCTTCAATCATCAGAGATATTTGTGTGCTAGATCTCTGAGAGCACTGTCCAAAACCTAATTACTGTTCTGGTACTTACAGCCGTCTGAAAGGAGCCTAACTTTGTAGACTGATTCTGGTTGTTTCGAAAGAAAGTTAAACGATACATGTTGCAAACATTGGCAAATACATTCCCAGAGTGTGACATCACAATTGTTCGGCTCATAAATTTTTTAATTGTGCACTTTAAATTTCTGTTTGTAGTACAATGCTGGGGCTTTCTAATTTAGGGTACAATTGCTCACTTTGCAGTTCCATCATAAGAAGCAGATGTCTATTACTTGCAGAACACTTTACAAGAATCTTGGCTGCTCTGGCATTGTATTTGCTCTTAAAATGTGATTTATATATTTCTTCTGTAACTTCACCCACTTTATAGCTGCAATACATGTCACATTGTTCCTTGCGAGGCAAATCAATGGCAATATTTTTCGCCTACACAACATCACAGAATGTACTCCTTGATGTAGGCACGATATTGTTCTCTTCACGCAATAACATATAAACACTAAACAAGTGACTCTCAGACTTAAATGAGTATTCGACATAGATTTTGCTTTGAAGATTCCCTACAATAATTATTTCGCATCTTCGGAAGCAATCCCAACCACTGTTTTATTTCTTCAATAATTTTTGTCTTCACCTTATCTTGTTTTGAACATTTTTTCCTCTTTCGTAGGTGCACTTTGTAGAGTTGCAGGTATGTAAAGGTGTGTTCTACAATGGTTTCCATGTCTCTCTCCTATTTTTCCCATTTTTTCTTGAAAGTGTATTCGCTTATATCCTGACGTGCGCTGACACACACGAATATATCAGCGACTGTTGGTACATCGCAGCTGTGCCATAGTAATGGTATAAACACGCTAGATATAGGAACACGCCCAACACAGCAAGCCGACCGATGGCGACAATTGGAGGGCTACCTTAATATCGCCACATGAACAAAAGGAAGTAAAAGGAGCCACCACGAAACCATGCTCAGGCAACACACACACCTGTAGCACCCATCGAGGAGTCCGGGCATTGGTCGTTTCTGTGGGCATTGAGAAGTTGCAGTACACAACGTGTACAATCGTCGAGACACCAGGTAAGGAAACAGACTGTGTGACATTAGGAAAATATGGTATGAGTGCAGCCACATTTCGGAAGGGTCAACGGCCGTAATAACACCAACTTTGTCGCGAGACATGGGAAATAGCGAAGGTAGGAAATCACCTGAAAGTATCAAGGAGAGGTTGCCCAAGTCGCCACCATGACTCAGGGTGATAACTGCATGGAGCGATAACCAGTGCCGAGCATGCCAAGTGTTTGTGTGTAAATTCAAAATAACCTAATATATAATCTCTTGTAGTGCAACTAACAAAGTGTTATGTGAATTATTGCCATCCTGAACTTTGAGAGACAGGTTAACAAGACAACCAGGGCGGAAGGCCATTTAAATAAATTTCCCTACAGAAATCAGCTTTTTTATGTAAATCATTCAGTGCTATTTTGAAGACAGTGTTATAGCATCAGTAGTTATTGTGTCAACTTAATAGTGTTTTGTTTATTTGCTATTTAACTCACATACATGGAAGCAGAGAGTGGTAATTTTTCCGCGCCCTTTCTCATCTTGTGTGAGGCAGGATGCCATGTTGAAGTCAGTCATGCTCCAGGAGTGAGGGAAGATGGCCACGCGACGCTGCAGTTCCTGGGCCTTCGAGTTTGTACTGCATCTATCGTGTAAGGACAATAGTAATTTGATTTAATCTCTTTAGTACGGATCTTTATGTAATCTAACCAAGTGACGTACCCAGGAGCAGTGCCGCCCCAACCTCTTAGTCTCACAGTTTCCCCCGAGGATTTATTTTCACTTTAGTGGCATAGTCACGCAGTACCACGGTTCACGGTATACCTCAACCACAGGCATCGAGAGGGGGATAACCTTCATGTACGTCAGTCCATGTTGTTTTACGTTTCGGGAAAAATAAACGGAGTACAAATGTACATTTTTTGTTATTTCGAGCTTTGCCCCATCCGTGCATTACTGGGAGCTATACCCTTCCTGTTAAAACCAGCACCTCGTGGGTTCAACACCCACCTCAACCAAGGACGTGGAGGTCACAAAGGGACGCAGCCACACAGGCGATAGACATACGCCCCAGCAGCAGCCGGCAGTCCAAGAAAAGTTGGGATGGAGAGCCCGACATTCGCTCAGTGCCCTTGTAATGGCACTGAGGAACCTACTTTTCCATTTGGCCTCGCCACCGACACGTCAAGATGGCGTCCTGCAATGTGTGGCATGAAGGTTTCGTCAGACAACGCGCAAGCAATGTGTGATGAAAAAAGGAACAACAATGTAAAGAAGTATGCGAAGAAAGTGCGGAAACTGTTGAGTGTTAGCATTAGAAACATTTACAGGGACTGGGTTGAAATCTGTGACGGGATTAAAAGTGTCGTCAGGAAAATTTTGGGACTTTCACATATGTATGTTGAAAGTGCCGTGGTGCTTTGTCCAAACGCGCTGGAAATGGGCGACAGTGCGGCGTGGCACGACACGTGATGCGCATACCACGAGCATGACGTCAGAAGGAGTCAAACAACACCACCTGTCCAAAGCCGACCACCCACCTAGCGGTACTATCACCCCTCCGGGCGTGCGAAGGGGAAGGAAGCAGAGAGTTTAAACAAACCCACGTGTCCGAAGACTGTAAACAATTGTCAGACGTCAGGTGGTCTACCGACAGCACTCTGTTGCATGTGTGTGAAACCGACAGCGGAATTAAGTAGCCTCGACGAGTTCGGACCTTTAGGGGCAACATGCCAGTGTGAACATACGGACAGTAAACAGCGCCTCCGGAGGCCATTGAACGTGTGAACTGTGTGCACACACCGCTTATGCAGATGTCCCTATGTCGCGACTCAGAACTGTGCTGGGACTGCATGAAATCGCATAACAGCAAAGGATTCAGCAACCCGATCCTCACTGAACCATGTGATTGCAAAGTGCGACGACCAGACGCACACGGACTCCGACTAGCAGGCAGACAACAGTTTAGCAACTTTTTAGGGTGTGATGGGAACGAACAACTCACGTGCACGATGTGCGAGCCGGAGACAAAACAGGATATATGGGATCTGTTGAGCGGGAATGAGTTACACCTGACACACCATTAACAACCAGTGTGTCACGGCATGGAAACAGATGTTTGGAAATGTGAAATGTGTGGGTACAAGGCACACCAGCGATGTGTAGTGCGAGTCGAGTGACCAACACCAACAAACACTGGGTTTAGGTGTCACCAGTGCACACGATGCCAGAGAGCAACGGAGCAAGCAACACACACCAGTGCAACATATAGCCAACCATCAGATGAGCAGCCCTCCCAACACAGCAATTCTGTGTCCACACACCACCATGACTACACAGAGCAAGAACTTCCTCGGAAAAAAACCAAATAAATTTCAGTCACTGTCGAGTTTTTCCAGGGAAATAACCGAAGATCGACAAGCTTTTATTAGTGACTGCACGAGCCGACTACATAGATATGGAGTGAGCACAGAAGAGTGGTCCAGATGCGTGGGTAACCAGCTGGCAGGTGACATGCGGAAATGGTACAAATCAGTGGAACACTACGGGACGAAGTGGGAGGAATTCCTGGCAGTTTTCCAGCTGAGATTTACGAACACATTCTCCTCACTACAGTCACGCAGCTGCGCAGTTCTACAGGTACAGCAATGTGGCGAGTCTCTCAATGCATTCGCCACCCGGAAGATCAACCTAATCAAACATCACCGCAACATGACCACAACGGAAGTGCTGGAAGTAGTGGCGGTCACAGTGTTGTAAGAATACTGCAGCAGTCTAGCACCACTTATTCATAGCAGCTACAATGATTTCATGCGCTCAGTGCGGAGAAGAGGTGAAATGCCCCGGTGCAAGCTACCACAAGCCACGGCCCAACAACAACCCACCACGAGAGGAACCCCTGGGTCGAGATGATCACCCACACCAGGTGCGAATTGCCAATAAGGAGATACCGCCCCTGGAACGAGGAAACCCGAAGAAGTCTGGTGCACGACCATAAGCAAGTAAGCAGTGGGACAAGACATTGAAGCCACCCTATACATTCCGATACTGTCCAGGACAGCAATATCACTGGCAAAGCAACTGCACCAACATGCCAGAGCGATGCAGCAGAGGGAGCCTGGAGTTGCCATTTGGAAACTGCATGAGGGGTTAGGCTGGCCTGACGCCGCCCTTCCCCAGTATATCATTGCAGCCAACACGGACGAGATGCCGCAACAGGTACTTCTGCATCAACTCAACCTCACCAGCCAGCAAAACTGTGAGTTTATTCGCATTCATATTTCTGTAAATGGTAGAAAGTGTTACACTCTTGTCGACACAGCCGCGACACACAACTTCATGCGACCCAGATTTGTAGATGTAAGAGACCTGAAACCCTGCAAGCAAATAGTACAACTAGCCACAACTGTTTCTAGTGGGGAAGTAATGGGGCAAGCAAACATCACAGTTAACATACACGACATAGAAACCCAGACGATAGCGTTTGTTGTGGGCAAACTTAGGGAGGATGCTATCCTCGGGTTAGAGTGGTTGACAGAGCAGAATACCATAGTGGAAACGTCCACCAGACGAATCCACTTCAGCAAAAGGTAGCATAGGACAGTGTACAACCTTGATCCACGTACACACACTGCTGTAACTGTAAACCTCGTGAACTTTGACCATGGTGTACCCGCTGAGTACCACGGGCGATGCAAGCACTATTGAATGAGAGGAGAGATGTGTTCGCGAGTGCAGACCTCTTAAGGAGGACAAATATCACAGAGCATGCAATAGAGACAGAACACAACCAACCCATATTCACACCGCCAAGGGATTATTTACAACTGCAAGCCAAGATTATAAAACAGCGAATTGCAGAGATGTTAGCAGATGGAGTCATAGAACCATATGACAGTAGATATAACTCAGCTATCGCGCTTTCCCTTAAAAAGGATGGGCATAGCGATTTTGCATTGACTAAAGACCTCTCAATCTGATAACAAAATCAGCTGCCCCACCATACATTAGCGTAAAAAGTACCCTAAACACCCTCGGTAACACCAGAGTAATGTTTCGGGAACAATAAACAGAGTTCAAATGTATGTTTTGTGTTATTTCGAGCGATGCCCCGTCTAGGCATTTCGGAGAACTAGACCCTTCCTGTTAAAACCAGCACCTCGTGGGTACAACACCCATCTCAACCAAGGACGTAAAGGACACAAAGGGACGCAGACACGTGGGCGGTTGACCTACGCCCTAGCAGCAGCTGGCAGTCCATGTAAAGTTGGGATGGAGAGCCCCTGGTAATGGCACTGAGGCACCTACTTTTCCTTTTGGCCTCGCCACCTACACATCAATCCATCAGTTTCAACCATGATATTTCTTTCAAATACGACCACTGATACATTCCACGTAGGTAACACACAACAAATTGATAAAATAAACTCCAACATTATAACTTGACAAACTAATACGAGTCTGCCAATATGGCACATGCATATGATATAGTCTATTTATGTCACTTTCCAACAAAATTATCAATCACAAAATGTACTGAATACTTCCTAGGTGCCATTCGGTCACATAGCAGACATCATAGCAGCAACTATTTCTGGATACACATAGGATATGTTAAATTCTGTTTCTTGGTATATTAAACAATGCATTTTAACAAAATAGAAAAAATTAAAGCAGGGGAGCTTAGAGAGACGATTTAAGCAATACCTATAACTCAAAAATGCTAATTTTATCACAAAGGAGGATTCCTAATATCAACTATGATATATTTGTAATAAATAACAAAATGTTCGTTATTTTGTAGTGTTACAATGTTTGCATATATGAATTCCAAAGAAAATAACTTCCTGTATGTATCAAGAATAAAGCAATGTAATTTTAAATATAACAAAATATAGTGTGTTTTTAACCAATTAGAAACTGCTACCATAATCAAAATTTTTGAATGAAATATTAAATGAAAAGTTACGTGTAACAACAATGGCCTACCTCTGGTTGATCTCGTAATGCAGTTAACTAAGTGTTTGCTTAGAAAGCTTATACCATCATACATGTATTTCTCAAAGTGCTGGACATCAGCAGAAATAAAAACGAAAATGAGATATAAAAAATGTGCATCGTTGAGGAGCGATACAGTTTACACGCACTTGTTAAACAAAGATAATATATTCAGAAATGGACTTTTACTAGAACCCTTGACAGTAACGAACATGTTTTATATAGATCGACATAGTATATTGTTACGGTGGAAATTTTCAAGGTTTACTTTTTTTTAAGAGAGTCCTGTTTTTTTCTTCGGACATGTTGTATAATTTGATGTTTTACGTCTTTGTGTAGAGTTATCTGGTTAGCTTGTTAAATTTGTTTTATCTCACATCTGATGGAGGATATTTTTCTTGGTGTCGTGGCCAGATTAAATAGTTGGTAGTTTGGTTTTTTGTTAAATTTCTCTTGGTTTGTTATATTAGGCCTTTAAGGCAAGGTGACGTTATTTCCTTTTGGGATTAGGCTGAACCCAGTGCCTGGCCGTGCTGTGTTGTGTTGTGCGGGCCGGCTCTCGGCAGGGCTGCCTGGCTGCAGTTGTATGTGCCTTGTAGCGTGGGAGGTCTGTCGGGACGGTATCTGCTGCGACATGATATCGGACGTGCTTGGGCTGGCGTTCTTTACAGTG